>CM073765.1:67717011-68002515 GCA_037127475.1 Arma custos | reverse complement strand
AGAGGATTAATATCGCCTGCAAGATATTCCGGTAAGATTAAAAGTATTAAGCTAAATATTTTTTGAAAGTTTTAATTAAACGTAATAAAAATTCATTAAAATAATGTAATCGTAACTTGTATAATACAGGAATGTGTACTTAAGTTTTTATTAGATAATTTTAATGAATTTGTCTGCTTTCGATTATATATCTTACTAATATAAATGTGAAAGTTTGTATGTTTGTCTCTCTTTCACGCATAACTACTGAACGGATTTGGATGAAACTTTACAGTAATATAGGTTATACATCAGAATTACACATAGGCTATAGCAAGGGCGGATTTAGGGGAGGGAACGGGGGCACGTGCCCCACTCCGACATTTTCTTAGGTACAGTGGAGAATCCATTGTAGTACATAATTAAAGGCTAATCACATGATAATAGTTGTTAAAATAACAGAAATAACAGAGTGAAACTATTGTTTTGATATCCTACTAATATTATAAATGCGAATTTTTTGTATTTATGTTTGTTACTCATTCACGCAAAAACTACTGAACGGATTTGGATGAATATTATTGAGTAAAATAGGTTATACGTCATAGGCTATAGCAAGGGCAGATTTATGTGGGGGCACGGGGGCATATGCCTAGGGAACTTAGCATCTTGAAATTTGTAGATAGGTTCTTTGTATAGTTTAAGAAAGAAATTTGGATAATTTCACCCCAAGGGTTTCTCCTTTAATATAATAGGGGTTTAATGGTTCTATAGAATCCGTCAGTTTTTAAGTTAGACATCTGAAATTTTGGATGTACGGGTAACTTATATTTTTAAAAAATAATTAAATTATTTATTAAAAATGATCTTTCAAGAAAATTTATGTGGCAGACCAAATTCCACGCGAGCGAAGCCGCGGGAATAAGCTAGTATTATATAAAGAAACTGGTTAGCTCTGGGTGGAGTGTGCTGAGTAGCTAAACTGAAGGTTCTGAGTTCGAATCCTGCTGTAGCAGTTAATTATCAAATTTATTAATATCCTCGGATGAAACCTGTGGGATCTACTTATCTTTCTGGATAGTGTGGATACCCTTAATTTGGTCACACACGCTGGTTGAGCGTGATCTTGAACATATCCCTTCCTAATCTTCATCTAGAACTTGTACAGTCTCCACTATGTTCTGAACCCAAGACCTATAATCATTTTTTTTCAATATTTACATAAAATATATATATAGTTTCTTTTGTATCCTTTGATGTTATTACGGGAGCTAGATGGTTTAATATGTACTACTGAGGTGGTGTTAGTAATGCACTGGTTACAAATCAGGTTGTGGCAGTTAAAGTAGCTTAATTAACTATCATGAATGGGACCCTTGGGTACCCCCTGGGGTTTACTTAAATAATCTATAAAGTAGGTTATTATTACGCTTATAAGAAAAGCCTTGCGGTCGAGCGTGATCTCGGATGAATTATCTTTATGCTCAACTATTGTCCTGGGAACAGTATAGTCTCTAGCGTGTACTGAACCTATGAGCCTTCATGGGTAGTAGTGTTACAAGTTTTTTTTTTTTTTTATTTCTCTATATGAAGTTTTTGTGAAATATATTTCAATAAATAAGGCTTGTTCTGAAAAAATAATTATGTCATTTTAACACAGATGAAGAATGATTAGAATGATCTATAACGGGAAATATTTTATTCATTGAATGCTTGCATAACTGTGGAATATCAGATAAACTTATCGGAAAAACTGGCTGTTGAGCGTGATCTCGGGTGAATCATCTTTTGCACAAACGTTAGATTGGAAATAGAAGAACAGCTATGCTATATTGATCCTAACACTCACTGATGGTGATGTATCATGAATTGATACATTTAAAAAAAATATATTTGATCAGAATTTTAAATTATTTAAATTTAATTATTTGACATTGCTTTTAAAGAACTGAATATCAGTTAGAAAATCCGCTACAGAAATTAAATCTGAGAGAGTGCATTCTATCAGGTCTTACCCCTGGGAAGGGGTGATGGGGGGAATGCCGCCCCGAACAAATAACTGCTAAATCCTTCCTATTTCAAGTCTTTCAATATAAAGCTTTGGCCTAAATCCGTTTCATTAAATTCCTTCTATTAAATTTTTCCCTCTCGATTCCCCCAACCCCATTGTGTGCCTTATCGTCCGGGATAATCAGTATGCATGACGTCATGGAGTAAAAATTGTAAATTAATAAAAATAAAAAAGAGGGGCGAGTATCTATCATTTTTTAAGATTGTAATATTATAAGATAATAATATAAGATTCTAATGAGCAAAAAATAAAAAATCAACTACAAAAAGTCATGAAGGGTCTTGCGTTCATTGCAAGGTAGAGAAAGTACTATTTCTAAGGCAACGGTTTTGGATGGAGGTGATTTGTCCGGAGATCACACCAATCAATAGATATGCCTTCATAGTTGATAGAGGCTGGGTGAACCTCGGAGAATCTCTTAAGACCACTGGGTCAGTCCGTGGCTCTTGACTTGAATGGATAATTTATTTGCCACGACCGGATATGATTCCGGAACCTTTATCATAGCAATTCAACACTCAACACACTTTGCTACCGCTCTCCCTTTTTTCATATTAAACAGAAGAAAATATAAAATAGAATATAATAAGAAAATAGAGAAATAAAGAAAAATGAATTTTTCATGAAACGATAAGTGTAATAAAATATGGACCTCTAGATCTATTTTAACATATATATATGTGATATACGTTACGTGACATATATATACGTGAACATGTAAATTATAATATACTAGCTCATGCCCGCGGCTTCGCTCGCGTGGAATTTGGTCTGCCACATAAAGTTTCGTGAAAGATTATTTTAAATAAATAATTTAATTATTTTTTTTAAATTATAAGTTACTCGTACATCCAAAATTTCAGATGTCTAACTTCAAAACTGACGGAATCTTTACAACCTTTGAACCCCTATTATATTAAAGGAGAAACCTTGGGGTGGAATTATTCTAATTTCTAACTTAAACTATACAAAGAACCTATCTTCAAATTTCAAGATGCTAAGTTCCTGATTTACCTTTAATCAAGTACTATAACGGGGGGTTACATGCCCCCCGTGCCCCCCCATAAATCTACCCTTGCTGTAGCCTATGATGTGTAACCTATTTTACTCAATAAGTTTCATCTAAATCCATTCAGTAGTTTTTGCGTGAATGAGTAACAAACATAAATACAAACATTCGCATTTATAATAGTAGGATATCAAAACAATAGTTTCACTCATGTTATTTCTGTTATTTTAATCACTATTACGATGTGATTTGCCTTTAATTATTTACTATAATGGATTCTCCACAGTACCTAAAAACATGTCGGGGGGCACCTGCACCCGTGCGCCCCTCCCCTAAATCCGCCCTTGTTTTAGCCTATGTGTCGTTCTGATATATAACCTATTACTGTAAAGTTTCATCCAAATCCGTTTTTGTTGAATTTATGCGTGAAAGAGAGACAAAGATACAAACTTTCACATTTATAATATTAGCAAGATATATAAAAGTTATATTTTTCACCTCTCTCCCAGAAGCTGTAGGTCAGCCTCAACATCTTCCAGCCACCATAGCCTGGGTCTGACTCTTCCTCTTCTACAGTCTCAGCGTTCCTCCATTATCTTCCATCGCAGTCTTTCCTGATTCATTCGATGACACAATCGTCTTATTCTCCACTTGTTGATACATTAAACTAGATTAGGATCTAAGTTCTATGTTGATTTTATTTTGTAAATATTTTCGAATTTGGTTGGGCCTTAATATTGTCATCAGGTTTTTTACATTACTCTCGCGGGTAGTAACTCTCCTATCGCTTTTTAAGTGTCAAGGCCTCCCTAGCTTAAGTAGGAGAACGGTCTTAAAATTAGCACTTTGATCATTATTATTTATTAATTTTACATTAGTAGTATTAAATAATTAATAACTATACTGAAGTCATTCCTACATCAAGTATATAATAAAAATTCATGAAGTAACTAGGTTCATTAAAGTATCTTTTAGATGTAACTGTGTTTTTAATGTTGTTCGTAACTCGATAAAAAAAAAAAAAAAAAAAAAAAGCGGTTACAGTTATGTGATTGGGTAGTTGCATGGGGTGAATTCACCCCTCACCAGCTTCGCCAGTTGCTTTACTCACGGTCTAAAGCATTTCCCAATTTAGGTTTTCACTTTACCTGTATTTTCTTTTGTAGGAACTTTGTACGTCCAATATTTGATGATTGCTGCATATGCAACGGTCGTTCTATCTCAACTATTTTTAGAGTGTACATTCAATATTAATGTTGCTAGGGTTATAATTATACATTCCAATAGATAATTTTAGTAAATAAATAAAGATTCTCATAACATTTTTTTTTTTATAGAATAGAATAATTTATCGATATTTACAACTGTAATTATATTACATCAAGTAAATCTGCTGTATGAACAAAGGACATAAAAAAAAACACTTGTGGAGAAACTATCCATTGATAGCACTCCAATAAAGTTCTATAGTAGAAGGTCTCGAGGCCATCTTCTTTTCAGACGCCTCGGAGGGTTATCAGGAATAGTATGGGAAGCAAGTTGAGTTACTAGCGGATTCAAGTGTGTATGGAGCTTGTCATGGAAGGATAGGTATCTAGTTTGGGCCAAATCAGCAACATGTGGAATATTAAGATCATGAAGGATGAGTTTGTTTGTGACGTAATAAGGAACATTGAGGATTTTACGAAGGATTTTGGATCGTGAGGATTGGATACGAGATGAATTGGATGGTTTAGTAGAGCCCCAAAGCTCAACTCCGTATGTCCAAATAGGTCTGATAACTCTCATGTAAATGAGTCTTTTGTAATTAATTGGGAGCTTTGAACGTTTGTCCAGTAAATGTTGAAGTAGGCGAAAACGTCGAGCAGTGTCTTGTCTTTTCAGTATTTTATGAGGAGAAGCAAGTTTAAATAAAAAAAATAAGAAAACTATACAACCCGTAGACAGGTCTGGTGCTCAGGACATGATAGAGACTGTACTGTTTCTTGAACAGCGGTTGTGCTGAGAGGTGATTTGTCCTAGTTCACGCTCAACCGCGTATAAAGATTAGCTAAACCCAGAGTGTCCCACACAGTCCATATATGACTTCTAAACGATTAAATAATTTATTTGGTGGGTGATTAACAATATCCTATCCAAATGAGACAAGCAGTTCCTGAGTGAGCCGGGTATCTCACTTATCTTGTAATGAAGGCGTGACATCAGGAGTTTGTCTTTATTTTTTGTAACCATTCCTGTGTCACAAATAATGCTGCAGCATTGATAATGGTTCCTCTTATTATATTATTGAATTCCTGAATTGTTAAACGAACGCTGAGTCGCCTATAAAACTACCTAGGCGTAGGTCGGAGGATGACGTTAATGGTGACATTACGTACATTGGTTTGGGAGATAACTTGCGTAAAGGGGTTTGTGAATAGCTATTGTAGATGTCGAGACCGAGTTCTTCGGGTTTTTTTTTATGGATTTTAGTGTAATAGTTTTTTATTTATTTTACTTTTTGAAAGAAAGCAATAAATTAATTATCTATATAGTCCCAAAATGAAATATTTGGCGGAGTGTTTATGTGAATTTGGCCAGATAACATCCTTAAACAGACACCAGATCAGAAACAGCATTTTACTAAACACATATTTTTTATGTCTATATATATATATATACATATATATATATATATATATATATATATATATATATATATATATATATAATGTTTTTTATTGAGAGTTTCTCCAAAGTCGAGGTTTTTCTCCAACCATGACCCTGGTTCATCCATGAAGGTTTTGGTCGGCTACTACCTTCAGGGCATCAGTGCCTGTCATTGCAGTAATTTGGGGTATTCAATTTCTCTCCATCCTCAGTAGATGTCCAAACCAGTCTAATCGCTTTATGGTGATTTTTTGAGAATGAGGTTGTGAATTCCCATTACCTCTCGGTTATATATATATATTTTTATTTTGAAGAGAAAATATTAAGCATGGGATTCGAATCCGGGTCGCCCGCGTCTTTAGCGCGGTGCTCTAACCCTCTGAGCTACCAAGGTTCGCATCCAAGCCACAAAAATCCATTCCCTTCACCGATATTATATTCTTGTGTTCTCGCAAAAAGAAAAATAAATAAAAAATAAATTATGATTATAAAATTGACGTAACTCAACGAGATCCCGATTAAAGTAAGGTTCAATGAAAATACTCCCCCGTGTATACCTCGCAAAAAAAATTGCACCGGGGGGTGTTCGGATTCGAATCCCGGCCAAAACATAATCTTTTCTCTTCGAAATAAAAAAATAAAAACTGTAAATAATCAAAAAGAAGAATATATATAATCAAAAAGAAATATATATATATATATATATATATATATATATATATATATATATATATATATATATTTAAAAGCATATAATAGAATCTCTGCTTTAATACAGCCATTCTATAGGAGTAGTGTTGAGAATTGTATTCCCGAGGCTGGCCATTAATACTTGAGGAGATGCAGACAATCGGCTCCAAAGCTTGGATAATCCCCAATACACAGAAAGGTTGTGTTAGTCCCGTCAACACAACAGCTCACGTCAAACCAATGTATTCTTTCAGCTTTGAAAATTTATTCTTTTTGTATTCTGGTAGATCATCCAAAAACAAAATGCCATAGTAAAATGCCGTATTACATACATAGTTTTCCATCTTCTAATACTTAGGTGTCACCTCTGTTATGGTTGCAATAAACATCTTCTATACCCAAGATTACGAATCCTTGGTCATGCTGTCCTTCGGAGGAGACGTTAAATTGCGTTCCCCTGATCTTATGGGCATAAACCCGAATAGGCAAATTTAGGACTCCCACCATATCGTCGTCCGATTTGCTACAGCATCATAAAGTGAAGTTAAACGAAACATACAAGCAAAACAAAACCATATAAAACGATGTTTATTGACCAATGGAAAAACAGAGGAAAGCGGAATATAATAACAGAATCTTATGAAGATATTTATGTTGTATCTGACGTTTTTACTCTCTACTCATGTGAAAGTGGTTTAGATTCACGAAAATAGGCTTAAGATATAAGCAAAGAAGAATATAAATAATATTTGCCTTTTTCGAGATATTGCATTGCATAATAATGTTAATTAATATACTTATTTATTTTATAAAAATGTAATATGCTTATTAACCAGCCTCAATTATGTTTATATTTAAATTACAATGCATTACTTCGTTTTCATAAAGATTTATTTAATTTATTCTATAGAGGATTATATCAGAATTATCTTTTATAGACATGCACCTCTACAACCCCTTAAGCATCATTACAAGGTTGAGACTGAACAGAGAACAAGGATTTATCCGAGATTAGGCTCAATCACGTGTTTTTTCCACAAGTAAAGGTGTTATTTTTTATAGAATGAGCCTCGGAGGGTGTGCCTCTGCAAACACAGGGTTATAGAATGCTAGACTTATAGGTTTACAACTGATCGCTCTGAGCTGTCCTGCTCTTCAACTAATATATATATATTAGTTGTGGGTTAGCATAGTCAAACAAAACGCAATAAATTTATAAATCATCATCGGTCGGTTGACAATGCAAACCCACAACTCGCATTGACGCTTAAATAGTTACCTCCTCGTGATATTTACTTGCCGATAGATAATGTATTACTAGATCCGTGGATCGGAAAATCCATAACTCAAATATTGCTGATGCTAATATAGGCATCGGATAGGGCAATCCGTCTTGCATTGGACCCTTTTAGGAAATCCCTTCCAGGAGAGATGAACCATAAATCAAAGGGTTCTGTCAGGAATACTAATCTGCTACCTGATTTATCAACAAGAAAAAATATCTATACACAATAGAATGACATTAGAATACCTAACGTAATAAAAAAATTGAAATATTGACAATAAATAAGCAAATCTTTACGATTGGTAAAACTAGAGAAACGGGTCTATATCGTAGACAATTACTTACTTATTTTCCGCTCAGAATTAAGTAATTATTATTAAAGTGAAACTTTTTTTCTGTCGCCCAAAAATTTTCCGTTCATCTATCGCATGTCGCATTACATTACCTTCTCGCATCCCTTATTTCATATGAATATTTGATGAAGTATTTTAATTGTTATCCGGTTCATTCAATATGTTTAATTTTATTTAATCCTTCAGTCACTTTCACAAGCTAAACTTCACTCTGAGCCGCCGGAAAAAAAAATAATAGACTGCCGACAGATGTCATGGCGAGTACTAGTAGGGGTCCAGCGTCGAGTGTTGGATTTAATACATTTATCGTTTAAAGTTGCGAACCTATATCCGAAAATATTGTTACAGAAAAAATTCTGCATCGAAAGCGACTAAATGCGGAAAGATGCCGCAGATATCGTCAGAAATGCGATCGGCTAAAATCTTCTAATCAAGACATGAATGGCAGTGATACGAATACGAGTCGAGATACAATATCTATATCCCGGATTTAAATAAATATTGCTCTTACTTTTTAATATGCGTTTATCATCTAAATGATTTTATAATTGAATATTTTGTCTACTATTGATTTTCCATTATCATTCCCATTTTTCAATAATTAAGCTAAGATTAAAAACGAAATTTTAATACCCTAAATCGAATAATTTTCCAAAAATTTTTAGTTAAATGCCTACAAACCGAAAAAGAGTTTCTCTTGCAGCGTGGTTTCATAAAACCATACAACTTTTTTGAATATTCTTTTTTTTTAGATTGTTTAAATTATAAAAGATAGACCTGTCTTCTTTGTAAAAACTTCATAGGAATGGGCAATGATGCGTTAACGCAACATTAAAGTAAAACGACTATTCTAAAGGCAGTATTTTCAAATTGAATTCAAATATTTCATCCCAACAATTAAAATAAACAATGTTTTAAACAAGGAATCTGATAATTTAATTGTAGCAACCCTTATTTGGCTGAAATTAACATTTAAATCTTAGTACTCGTTAGTGTTGAAATATAACCTACTGTACTATTATTTTTCAATGGCTTAAAAAACACAAAATATATTAAACAATTATTTTTAATAATTACGAACCTTAAACAGTAAGCTGATGTAACAAAACAGAAAAACATTTGAATTTATAAAACTAAAAAAAATGTTAAATTAATGTTGCGTATACGCATCAGTGGCCGTAAATGTGTTAAGCATATTACCTTTCATGGGTTAGGGTGGTGCTTTTTTTTTTTTTTTTCGTTTACAATCCTATAGAAATAACTAAAATTGTTGTACTAACAATTAACTTATTGTTTATCAGGATAATAGCTCGTTTCAAATAGGTTTGTAAATAATTTTTTTTTTTTTTTTTTCGTTTTCTATTTAGTTTTATCCACTTCCACACATCCATACAATCCACCCCGCCGCCTAAACCGGCAATGGCCCCGAGACCTGTTGTAATAAAGTTATTTGGAGTACTGGCACTGGCCAGATTCTCCACTCACGACCTGTGTGTGTGTGAAGCGCCCTTAACCAGCTTCCATTGGCGTTTAATGCCAGTGACGCGGCTGGGAAAGGGGGCTGGGGCCTCCCGGACTCCTGCTTTGCCCTCATTCCTGGGGAAGAAGCTCAGTTCGGGGACCCCAGGCAAATTGTAAATAGAGTATGAATGTGTACAGTATATTTCTTTTATGTTTTATTTATTATTATTATATTTTTTTTTATTATATATATAGTTTTTTTTTTTACTTTATTTTTGTATATATTTTTTCGCTTGTATATATTTATTTATGCATTTATTTCGTTTATATTTTGATTTTTTATGGAATGATTGTAAGCTACATAGCACCATTACTTATTATTACTTATTGCCCACAACAGGCAGATTGTAATGCTTCAATAAAGTGTTTTCTTCTCTCTCTCTCTCTCTCTCTCTCTCTCTCTATTTAGTTATGAAAATATTCGATATACATAAAAAAATCTTCTCATCCGAAAATTTATGATGTTAGGTCATCTGTTATTAAATAGGACTGCTAAGAAAGTTATATGTCTTGTATATAATACCGGGAAACCAAAGACTAGGAAAATGTTGAAATACAGCCTGAGTTTTGGAGACAGATTTATAGACCTGAAGGGTAAAAATATAAGTTTAGAGCTTATAGATCACTTAATAGTGATCTATTACATCTTATAGGGAGGTGTGGGGTAGCTCGGTGTTTAGAGCGGTGAGTTACTGAGCTGTTATGGGTTCGAAACTGGCTGGAGCAGATGAATTGCTCATTCTGCTAACAGCCTTGAAAAGACACTGGGGGATCTGCAGACTCTTTTTGGGCTAGCAGACTCTAAAAGTGTATACCTTGGGGGAAAATTGTCGGTAAGAAAAATACCTCGCCTGCACAACCGTTATCCTAGAAACAGTACAATCTCTACTATACTGAATCCAAGACTCTCCATTGTATTGTTTTTTCTATTAAGATTAATCATAATTTTTTTAATATTTGAACATTGAAATAAGTCGTATATGTTTTTTATGCAAGCGATCTCACATTCCATTGAAAAAATTGAAAAATTATTATTACATTTTAAAAAATGTTATAGGATTTCTAATTAGAAGATTGTTTAGGGTTAAAAAAAAAAAAATTAATAAATCACTTAAAAACTGTCTCATCATTAATAGTACGACTGTTATTATTTTGCAATTGTAGTTTTTACACTAATAGAAGTTGTATTTAATGCATTATTTTTCTTATAAAATTTTCATTGAAATACATAATTTATTGCCAATTTAATTTGTTTTATTATCTAGCAGTATAATATCATCAAAGGTTTAATAGTGAGTATAAACAGGATTATTCTTTTAAAAAGGCAGAGAAACGGATTATATACCTAATATATAAATAGGATATATAAATAGTTTAGAAATTTATCTTTGGATAACTGTACGAGATGATGTCCAAGATATAGGTGGGGGGATTCATTCCAGGCTGACATATCTTCTTTAAAACATTTTGAGGGGCTTGAATATTTATATAGTGATATATAGAGTATTATATATATATATATATATATATATATATATATAGAGAGAGAGAGAGAGAGGGGGGGATTTGGCCGAGATTTTTTTTTAACCGGCATTTAATCTTCGAGTTCACCTGGCCTTTTATTTTTTATTATCACAATTTATTTTATACGATATTTTTAAATGTAATAGGAGAACTCCTGGTAGACAAAATCTACTTTTTTATACGAATAAGTAGATAATTCTTTTTTCAGAAGCATTTGTTTGATGAAATTTATCTAAAATAGACTTTAACTGAGACACGTGCCTCTGCGATTATTCTGTTTCACATCACCACCCATGCGCGTGTTCTTGCCTTGAATAATAGTTATAACCGATAAAAAATATTAATAAAAATATGAAATCGAGTCTATGAGAATCCTTAAAATTAGTTTAGTTACTAATCATGAAAGTATTATCAAAGAAAACTAATAGCAGGCATAAATATGTAGCATTATTATTTTATTGCCAGTTTGAATTCTAATTTATGTCATATAGGACGCTATTTTGAATTTTATTAAAGATAATAGTGTGATTTAATCAAACAAACCTAACTTATTTGTTTAAAAGTTAAATAGTTGTAGCATAAAAAATATTATAGTTATAAAATATAGTTAACAAATGTTTATTGCTTGTTAAATATGTTTTAGGATTGAAAAAAAAATATCATTATTGCTGTAATGTGTAAAACTCTATCATGTATATCATTTAAGACTGTATTTTGAGAAATATAGAAAAAAATATTCTAGCAAACAAAATATATTTAATTAAAAAAATTATTTGTTTCAAAATTAAAAAAATAAAATAGATTAACTAAACAAACGCCCTTACAAGTAAAAAAAATATATGTGATTCCAATTTCAAGCACTGATCATTTTAAAAGAATAAAATTAGACAATGCCTATAAAATGTAAATAGAATAAAAGCAAGATTAATTTAAGTTTGTTTATTAATTTAACGTCACTCTATGAACGATGTTACTATGAGAAACCTAAATTTTCGCTATTCAGGTATAATTGTGATAGGGATCTTGAACCCTAACATTGTTCGCTTATTTTAGTTTAATGTCTATTATTTCCTAGATATAGTTATTTGTATGAAACTGCGGCTAAAAGACACTAAAAGGAAAAAGGAAGGAAGATAAAGGTTTATTGTTTTTATAATTATTGGTCAATTTTTTATAATTATTGGTCAATTTTTTATAATTATTGGTCAATTTTTTTATTTTTAAATATTTTTATTTTAAAGAGAAAAGATAGGCCCTCAGGCGGGATTCGAACCCGGAACCTCTGTCTCTCCGTGACAGGGCTCTCCCATTTAAGCTACCAAGGCCGCCTGCCGGCAGAGGACAAATCTTTTCTCTTATCCGATCCCATGTCCTCGTGTTCTCGCAATTTTTGCGATGAATACGTTTATTATTTTCTAAATATTTTATTTGAAAAGAAAAGATATAGCCTGGACCTCCACCTCTCCGTGGTGACGCCTCAACCATCTCGGCCATGCTGGTTTATTATTTTCGTTTGATTATTCATTTAACTCCACAATTTGCTGCTATGACTAATCGAAGGATGCTAAAATGGAAATCCTAATATTGGCTATCGGAATGATTAGGTTAGAGATCATTAACGAGTACCTGGCATAGCACGGGCCATTTTACCTCCGCCATTTTACATCCGAACTACTGCATTACCAAGGCTTTTTTACTCCCTTTTAAAAATGCTAAGGACACCTTGCGGGCTACGATCCCGCAACCTTGGGCATAGTGGGTTGTACTAACCACTACACCATAAGTAACCTCGTGAACTATTCTTAACCTACACACAGCCTCCAATTTCCCCGAAATCGACCATAGTTTACAGCACTTCGACTTCTTGTTCAACTTCTTGTTCTGTTCCCGGAAGAGGAATGGGCTTGAAGTTTGGACTTGAATCGTCCTTGTAAACGAAATCACCAAGTTTAACGAAAGAGTTAGGGAGCTTTTAACACTGGCTTGTTTGTATGAGACGGGTTCTCAAATTACTGGATTTCCAATAGACTAAGATGATTCGTTCGCACTTTACTTTGAGATCATAATAATTTTTTAATACCAAAATATATATACATATAATTTAAAAAATTCTCATATAAGAGGATGGTCTGAAAAGTTTCTGCCGAACATCGCCAAAGTTCACCAAACGGTGCTAGACGACTGCCGAATTAAAGCGAGACAGATAGCAGAGGTTATGAACATTTCAAAAGAACGTGTTTGTTACTAAATAAATCCGAATTTTGGCGCCGGTTAATTACTGTATGAGAAACTTGGATACACCATTATACGCCCGAAACAAAAAATACAGTCTAAACAGTGGACTGCAAAGGGGGGACTGGCTCCAAAAAAAGCAAAAACTGTTTTCTCGGGTGGGGAAAGTAATGCCGACTGTTGGGTTAATCATGGAGTTATTTTAATCGATTGTCTTCAAAAAGGAAAAACCATTACAGGAGCATATAGTCCTGTTTGGGACGAAAAAAGGAATAGGCGTAAAAACAATCATTGCAAAGGAAACACAAACGTTAAATGTACTAAATCCTGTGTATATTTGTGTTTTCATATTAAAAAAAAAAATAGTTTTTTGGAATTCCATTCATTTACCATTTATAATTCCATAAATTTATTATTGGTAAGAGATAATTGTGATTTTTCTAATCAGATAACGTATTTTGTTAGCAGCTAGCAGTAAAAGTAACTACTATAAGTAACAGTTTTTATTTTTTTTGTTACTTTATTTGTTTATTAAACTATTTATGTTTATAGTTTTTTTTTTAAAAAAACTTTTTATTTTGTACCTTTACTGGTAAAATCAAGAAGAGGGATGTCTACGGTGGATCAGATATTCTCACTAAGGATGATTCTGGAGAAATGCAATGAGTACAAGGTGATCACACACAACTGTTTGTAGATTTTAAAGCAGTCTACGGATATTATGGACCGCAATGAATTATGTCGAGCCCTAAAAGATCTGAATATATCCCAGATGATCATTCGTCTTGTGAAAATGACGATGCAAGGGTCAAAATATCTTGTAAAAGTCGAACCAGATCTTTCACAAGAATTCCATACAGATACGGGAGTGAGACAAGGAGATGCCCTCGCCTGCCTACTCTTCAACCTTGGAGCAGAAATGGCCATAAGAAATTCCGAAATTAAAGTTGATAGAACCCTGATCAACAGACTAGTCCAAATCCTAGGGTATGCCGATGACTTTGACTTCATGGCAAGATCTAAAAGGGCGCTGAGGGAAGCTTTATTAGCACTGGAAGAGGCAGCTAAGAAACTTAGGCTTAATGTCAACATACAGAAGACTAAGTATATGCAAATAGGAGAAACCCAAGAAAAAGAGGATTACTTCGAAGTTGGTCAGTACCGATTGGATTGCGTGGACAGCTTCGTCTACTTTGGGAATGAAATTAATTCACAAAATGACATGTCTCAGGAGATAAGAAGAAGAATTAATTCTGCTAATAGGTGCTATTATCACCTAAGGAAGCAACTAACCAGCAAGTTCCTTTCTGAACTCGTACTCACATATGGCTCAGAGGCCTGGGCTCCAAAAAGGCAAACGAGAAAAGGCTCTTAATCGTCGACAGGGCAATCCTGAGGAAGATCTTCGGTCCAAAAAAAGTGAGAGGAATATAGAGAAGAAGATTCTCACAGAGGGAATCCATGGCATGCGTAGAGTAGGGAGACCAAATGTCAGATGGATGGAAGGTGTAGAAGAGGATGCGCGTACTCTTCTAAATGCTAGAAACTGGAGAGATGCTGCGCAGGATAGAGCTGATTGGTGGAGAATGCTGGAGGCGGCCTAGACTCGGTAACGAGTTGTTGCGCCGGATATTATTATTACTGATAAAATCTAGAAAAACTATTCGTTTAGTAAGTTGGTGGCGGGCAACCACAAATGCATGGTGTAACTCAGGAGTAACAGACATAAAATTTCAATTTTTCACATGAAATAGGATGAAATGATTTTTTTTTACTAATTTTACCTTTGACATTGAGCCTTAAACCACCTAATAAGTTTTTTTTTAAACAGCTATCAAAATTCATGCATTTAAGGATTAAAAAATCCTATTGTGAAGCTCAGGGCTGCAAATCCGCGACCTTGGGCATAGTAGGCTGCTATGCTACCTACTACACCACGGGTAACCCCACAAGCGATTAGAATATTATCGTAAAACAATCTTAACAGTGTCGTCGTGAACTATAATAGTTAATGAGGAAGAAAATGGTCCGGGTAGAAGTCAGAAAAAATTCTCTTAAATAGGGAGAACTATTTATGTTGATGCCTACGTTTCGACCTACATTGCCATCTTCTTCAAGGCTTATAATGGGGACAAGTTTTGACTATTAAACTTTACCAAATTATAAGCCTGAAGAAGACCTGCGATATGGGTCGAAACGGCTTTAAAATAAATAGTTCTCCATATTTAAGAGAGCTTTTTACCTCTACCCGAACCATTTTCTTCCAATATATCAAAAGGTCAACTAATATTATCCATGAAAAATATAATATATTTAAATTTTATTTTTTATTAATTTTTATAAGTTTTAAGAAAAATATAATAGTATTTCTCATCATTTATCATATCGTAACCCCGAAAAATCTCAGAATATATTGTGTACTGTTATCGTTTATCGTGCCAAAAAAGAATTATCTATAAAAGATGAAGCTGATGGTGGTTGTAGAGACTGGAACGATATCGCTTGGGGACCATTTTCTAGTTTCCCGTTGGGATTCGATCCTCTGTTGAGTTATGATAGGAGACAACTTGTGCTCATCCTGTATTGTGCCTCTCTCTGAAATAATAACCGCATCTGGAACCCTCGCTTTCTCTCTGGGGTAGAATCGTAAATCTGCTTGGAAATGTGTTTTCCATAGTGTGATGCATTTGCCATCAATTAATCCTTACGATAGTTGGAATATGAATTTGAAAAAAAAAACCTGTTAAAAACCGGGTTCAGTACAAGATAGAGAATGTACTGTTTCATGGACAATGGTTCTGCAAGGAGGTGACTTGTCCTAGCCCACGCTCAACCGCCAGATTTTCCCCCTTATTTTGGGTACTCTATTTTTATAATGTTTTATAGAGGCTGGGTGAGCCCCAGGAGGGTCCTAAATCTCCATATAGCCATCTCCAGCTGCAAACAGACTAAATAAGAGTACTGCCTTGCAGCGGGATTTGAACCAGGATTTCCGGCATGGCAACTCAGTGCTCTACCACTAAGCCACCCCGCTCCCTAACTCCATTAAAAAAAATAACAATAAAGGAATACTTAAGATTTTATTTCAGCATTTTGTGACCATTCTGCCAGTGTTCAACAGAAGTGCTTTCAGGGCTAATTTCAAATTTAGGCTCTAGTGGTCTGAAGGTTGGTGTTGATCGAGACTTTTACACCTATAATTCTTTTCATTTTGCCTATGATTATTGTAAAAAATATAATTTTATCATTTCTACACTCATTTACAGTTGTTAAATATTCTATTGTGGGGTTGGTGCAGAACCTAGCACCGATCTATAAAAGTAATATTTTACTCAGTTAAGTTTTTGGGCAACAAATAACCAATATGCATGTCATACAAAAGAAAATATTCCCTTAAAAAGAAAAATTATATTTAAAAAAACTATTCAGTGTAAAACAATTAAAAAAAAAAACGAAATTTTATTCTAAATTTTAATTATTACTTAAAGTGACTGCAAAAAAACAAAAAAAACAAACAAGAACGGGCGTTGAGAAGTAAATACAAATATACGAAATAATGATAATATAACCATGTATTTCAAGTGATTTGTATTATTATACAATTGGAAAATTGGGGGGTTGGCCCGCTCTTATGAGGGTAAAAAAATATATAAATTTGTTATAATATATATATATATATAATTATAACATAGTAGAATGAGTATTCCGTTTTTTACGTTAGTGAAATCGTAAACTTCTAGCAATTTTTTTACATAAGTGTCTTATGCTAAATGTCCCTTCTTTTCGATTCCCTCTTTTGGTCGCTTAACATTACCTCTAAAATTTAATACAATCCTACTTATTCCCTTTTTAATAAACACGCGCCCTTTTAAAAGCACGTATAACCATTTCATGTAACCACTTACATTTACAAAAGCCTTTCCTAATAATGAAGAATAGCAACTTGCTGTCCATTTCCCGCGGGTCAGAATTTGAAATTGAAAGAAGTAATCGACTTGGTCAAATAGAGGCTAGTAATTGCCTTCGTGTTTGTTTCCGGCCAACTGGAAAGAAGAGAAACAGAGCTTCCCCCGTTTCTGTCGAGTTGAACAAGCCATGTTTTTAGCAATGGGGGAGGTGGACTAACCCTGCCAGAATTTAGGATAGTGGTAGTGTCTCTCAGACAAATGTAATGTCAGTTACAGTCTAAAATAATAAAATTCTTCATTATTATTTTTTATAAGTATTCTATTATTTATTTATTAATTTTCATTTGCACCTGCGCAATTGCGCATCCAGCAAATTTGATCGAAGTGTCTTTCTCTTCGCTTTTCTACATGATCATCGAGTTTTGGAATAAAATATCAATAGATGAGTAGGTCTCTTGGCCAATGTCTTTTTAATCTTTTTTTCTTATCAAGTCCAGGTAACAGGGAGTAGGAAAGCGGAAGAACGAGTGGGTTTGGGTGATATTGTGTCGATGAGCGGAATGTTATGTATTTGTTATGAATATATGATTTTATAGTGGGAATGTTCATGTCGTTGTGCATAGTGTGATTCGAAATATACCGAGGTGCATTAACAATACTTCTGAGAATTTTGGACTGTGTTGTTTGTATCTTGTGTATGTGAACTTTTTTTACTGAACCCCAAATTTCTGCTCCATATGTCCAAATAGGTTTTAGTATACTATTATAGATAAGTCGTTTGTTCCTCAAGTCAAGTGAAGATCTGTAGTCCAGAAGATGTGATAGTTGTTTGTACCGTCTAGTCAGTCCTTGTCTTACGTTTATTCTGATTTGCCATTTATAGAACCACTTTTCTAAATCAAATAAATGATTTTGAAGAGCTATAGATGCTAGGTTTACGTGTAATAATTTATTTTTAGC
Organism: Arma custos; assembly: GCA_037127475.1. Classification (NCBI taxonomy): domain Eukaryota; kingdom Metazoa; phylum Arthropoda; class Insecta; order Hemiptera; family Pentatomidae; genus Arma; species Arma custos. The sequence goes on along the minus strand of CM073765.1, from coordinate 67,984,334 downwards.
GAGATAACTCAGTTTAATAGAATTTTTAAAATCTAGCTGGGAAATTCCACCCCCAAAACTAACATTTTATCTGATGTCATTACCTTATAGTTCATATTCATTATAAATATATTCAACCTAATCGATTGATGAATAACTGTAAATATTCCTCAATCATAATGATATCATAGTTTATATTATTATATCTATTCACTTATTTTTCTATAAGCCTATTTCTTTATATTATAAATTTGTCTGTTTTTTTATTTTATTTATGTATTACATTTTCTAATTCTCTACCAAAACATGTCTGTTATTTACTTCCTTACAAGATGTTATGTAAATATAGTTTTATTCTGCTAATGTAGTCCTTTGGCCAGATATATATTTATTTAATTTTGTGCATTTCTGTTATTCTTAAGGGACCTGGTCCCAGAATAAAATTATTTTTCAATTCTTGTTTGTTCATTTAACGTCTCTTTATGCTGCTATGGCTAATCGGACGATGCTACAGTGGGAGCTCTAAATTTTGCCTATCCAGATTTAATTAGGATAGGGATTTTTAACGAGTACCTGACATCGTACAGGCTCGGGACCCCCGTTTAACGTCCCTTCCGAAGGACGGCGTTACTAAGGATTTTTTACTCCCTTAAAAAAATCCTAGGGCCACCTGCCGGGCTATGAACCCTCGATCTTGGGCTTAGTAGTTTGTTAAGCTAACCACTAGACCACATGTGACATATTTTTCAATTATATTTTATTCTATAGGGAGCGAAGTAGCTCAATGGTAGAGCACTGAGTTGCCATTCCGGAAATCCTGGTTCAAATACCGCTGCAGGCAAGACTTTTATTTAGTCTGTTTGCAGCCGGAGATGGATCACATAGGATCTAGGACCCTCCTAGGGCTCACCCAGCCTCTATCAAATATTATGAAAATAAGGTACCTAAAATAAGGAGGAAAATCTGGCGGTTGAGCGTGACCTAGGACAAGCCACCTTCTTGCAGAACCGTTGTCCATGAAGCTTTACAATATCTACCATGTACCGAGCCTCAGACCCGTTCAGGGGTTGTAGTGGTAAAGGTTTTCTATTCTATGGTCTCGAATTATAAACACGCTTCACAATATATTTTTAAACAATTTGATTAGTTTACAATATTTAATTCACTATTTAACGCATTTATTCGTATTGCAATTACCTAATTGCAATTTCCCCAACTAAGAGTAGCAACTTTATAGAGGCTGGGTGAGCCCCGGGAGTACTGTCCTCCAATCCAAATAATTCACAGGTTTATCTGTGGCTGGCAAAAAATTAAATAATTTATCAGCCACAGCTGGATTCGAACCCGAAATCATCGACATAACAACTCAGCTTTAGTTTTAGAAAAATATAAAATTAAGAACCGAATTTATTTATTGTTAAATAACTCGTTAAAATAATTCAGTTTTATTATATTAAAAAAAATTTAAAAAAAGTATCCAACTATTTTCTAGGAAAAAGGTTTATTGTCGAATTTTTAATTATCGTAATGCAAAAATCTACTATTGGCTTACTTTTTTGAATTTGTAATTAAATAATTGTTAAATTATATTTGTTATAAATATTGATCTATCAATAATATTATCTTATAAAGTATTGCAAGTAGTGATACAATTAATTTCAGCAATATATCAATTAACTAAGTGCGATTGCAGCAAATGTTGCGGTTTCTTGGTGGCTTGCCAAAGGAAGACATCTTAGACATTTACTAGAACCTTTTGGAAGAAAGTCCTTTTACCTAAATATATAGGAAAACGAATATATATATATATATATATATATATATATATATATATATATATATATATATATATATATATATATATATATATATATATATATATATATTGCATTAAATAATTTATATTATAATAAGTTATAATATATAAAAATAATAAAAACATTCTTCAGTTGATAAGATAATTTTCCAAATTCGGCCAAAATTTCCCATCTACAAGTTTATTTTCCATTATCTTATATATACTTATTATCTTATTACTTTCAATATTTTATTGTCTATGTTATTATTTAAAACTTTATTTACTTTAATGGGAACGATTCAGTCTCTAAACTTTGGCCAAAGAAGAAACACTGAATTAGAATATATGATATATATATATATATATATATATATATATATATATATATATATATATATATATATATTTATATACATATACATATACATAAGTTCTTCACCGAGCAAAAGAATTTAAATAGAAAATGTTAATAATAAAAGAACAGACCCTCTTGGAATCAAGTGTTACACTGAATTTATTTATCTTCTAATTCTCTGTACATAGATGCTATGTATAATCTGGTGTATACATTGTTTAAATTATACAGATGAAATTAAGTACTTTGTTGTCCTAGATTCCGTCTAAATTTGGAGTATAGGCAGTGAATTTTATTCTGTATAATATGTATGTTGTAAAATTACTTAATGATAAAAAAATATTTATTGATAATTATGGATTATGACAAAACAATTAGACTTTCTTAGTACGAGCAAGCTTGCTAACCACGTCAAGGTTTTGTCTAATCGGGCTAGTTTAGAAGAACTAGTCTTAGAGATTTCATTGAAGACGTTCCCTAATATCTCTTATCTAGCTATACATATTACAAAACAAAATCGTTTGCCTTGTTTATCTGTCTGTTCGTGATAATCTTTTTGGTTTATAATAACTATATAATAAAATACATTAGGCAGACAAACATGTAGGCATAATAATATTACATATTACATATTAGTACATATTATGTCATCCTACTCTTGCAAAGCAGGGTTGGGTCACTTGTAGCTGTATAAAATGACCGTGTTTTATATGGTATCTATTTTTTTAACATATATCTTTATGGTTTTAATCCTATATCGCTGAGTATGCGAAATCTATGCCACCTATATCAGGACACCTAAGTGTATTAGATCGCAGGTTTATGGTAAGCATCAGGGAAGATGTATCGGGCCATCGTATCAGCATGACTGATAGAGCTCTCTAAGGAATAAATAAAACTGAACTCTTTATATATATAAAATAAATTCCAGGAGACTAAAAGCTTTAAATACCTGGGTAAAATAATCAACAGATATTGGCCAGAAAAAAGAACAGAGTTCAGGGATTAAAAATTTGGAGAATTTTTGTAACCTAACGAGAAGCATTTATAATAAAAAATGCCTCTCCACAAAGACCAAAATCAATCAATGCATTGGTAAAACCAGTTATATCGTACTGGTCAGAGACTATGTGCTGTGTGCCAGTCTAGAAAAAGGACTGAAAATAGTGATAAGAATTATTAGGAAAATCCACTGGCCCAAAATAACACCAGAAGAATACAGGCTAAAATCCAACATCCACAGTGAAATCCCTGACTTGGAAATAGAGGGTTTTATGGACACATGCAGAGGATGAGCGAGTAGAGATTAAACAAGAAAATTTTCAGTAATATTATACGTGTCAAAATTCAACCATGAATACAAATCAAACAGGAGATTCAGAATTACACTGGATTTATGCGAAAAAAAGAACTGAATATTAGAAATTCCTGAAAAATACGGTACTTGTAGTAGGAAGAGTTTTAGTGAAATCCTCAGGCAACGATGGGCCAAGAAGAAAGAAATGAAAAAGAAACTTGCACCATAGTCACGTAATCCTTCAGGAGCTATTTCGCTGTTAAAAATAGCATTTAATGAGACTCAATAGCTAATATAGAACATATTAATTAGAACATAGTTACTAATAATTGATCATGATTGCCAAATGATCGGCTATACATATGCACTAATTTACGCCATATTACAATTGAACCCAACTGATTTGCATGGGAATGAGAAACACAGCATTACATACTATATTCAGTATCCTTGATAATTAAATATGGTATTTCAAAAATAAGCGGAGTGGACTGGCTCAGTGGTAGAGCGCCGAGTTACAGTGTTGATGGTCCTGGGTTCGAATCACGCTCACTGGCAGACTTTCATTTAATTTTTTGGTGGGCGGAGATGAATCCTATTTGACTAGGACCCTCCTGAGGCTCACCCAGCCTCTGTAAAGTGGGTACTCAAAATAGGTGGGAGTCTAATGAATGAGCTTGATCGCAGACAAATCACTTCCTTGAACAATCATTGCCCTTTCTTAAAACAGTACAGTTAGGGTTTGAATGTGTACCTTAATTTATTTATTTTTATCTAGTCTCTATTTTATTATCATTTTTGCGTTAATTTCCTATTAGTACCGCATGCATATATTTTATTACATTCTCTTATTTTATTTTGTTTATATCATTTTTTGTTTTGTTATGGAATGGTTGGAGCACCATTACTTATTGTCCACAAGTGGCAGATTGTAATGTTTCAATTAAGTGATTAATAAAAAAAAAAAAAAAATTAAAAAAAAACAGTGCAGTATTTACCACGTACTGAACATTTTTTCCTTCACGGGTTGTTGTGGACTGAAAAGATAAAATATTGTAAAATATAAATCATTGCAATTAGCTGCAATGAATGTCTCACGGCTAATTAAATTGGGATTAATCTCCGTACCATCGTAGATCCTGGAAGATGTCTTATAATTTCTAGTCAAAGGTGCGAGATCGATGTTGAGGAGGACCCGGGGGACAAACATAGAACCACGGAGCAAACATGATGATTATGTTTGTCCCTACTTCACCCTTCTGTTTGTCCTAGCTGCTTAGTCTCGTCTAACCGTTCGCCTTAATCGTCTCAAACGCTTGCAATAACGTAAGCTCAACACGCTCAGAATGTAGAATAGGTTTACTTATAATGTGTGTATGTTCGTGATTATATATTATATACATTAGACAGAATTAATACATTAATATATAACCTCTATTACTACAATATATAAAGGATTTTGAGAGACTGAACTGGTTCCAAGCCAAAGTAATTTCATTAAGAATACAATCAAGCTTCAGTTCTTCCCCTATTAAGGTTACTTTCTTGTGGTTGAGTGATCCAACGGAAGGATCTGTAGAGCCAACAAGGGCCATCCGTTATTAAACAATTTATCGACAACAGCCGGATATGAACCCACGTACAGGAATTCAACACTCTGAACACTATCCTACCCCACCTACATTACTTATGTTAACAAACGGTGGACGACTTGCAAGAAATATATTGCTTTATTGATTTAATGAACATTATAATATGGGTATACAAGAGACTTTGTTATGAAATAACTAGGTAACTTATTGACCATAATTATGGAGATCAAGTCTACATTGATGACAACAAGGAAGCATTGATGAAACTTCCTTGGTACAAATCCAATTAATAAATCATTTAATTATACTTTTAAGTTCGTTGTCATGAAAGTCTTATATTTTCCTAAATTAGTATTGGGTCGTTTCACTTGAAATGTCCGTTTCTATTACATATTTCTAATACCGAACGTGAAACCAGTGGACCTCTTTTGTTTATAATTAATTTTTAATTATTGTAATGATCTGTTCGTTTCATCTCTCTACCCACAGGCGTCTTGGGATTACGTAACACGGTTAGCATAACATCCTACTATGCTCACGGTCGCCATTCGTGATATACTTCGGAAGTAACGTAAAATGTGGGAACAGAGCCTGTAAGGGGTCAGGCTTAGGACTCTCACTGTAGTTACGTCCGATTGCATATAATGACGTTAAATTAATAAAGCGAGATTAAATCATTATATCCAGATCGTAGCACAGGGTAATTGACATAATGCAACAAAAAGTTTCAAAATACAGCCTACAATACTTACCCGAAATGGACCTATATTCTTAATCGACAAGCCAAGCCTCATGTTTCACGGCAGACAGTCAAGAAACTTAACGAGCTGGTTTACGAAGTCCTCTCACATCCACCTCATTCTCAAGATTTATAGAATAGAATAGAAAAGTAACTTCTCAAGTCCCTTTAGAATAACAAATATGAACATAAAAATAAAAATAATATTCTTCTGGCCAGAAGGCTAAAAGTTACAAATCAAAAAGCTTGTAAAAAGTGGCAGAAAACAATTTAAAAAGAAATATTTAAACAAAAATAATAATAAGTAAATAAACAGTACGAATCTTTTCAAGATTTTAAGCAATTAAAGAGAATGGAAAAATCCATAACTTTTTTTTAATTCATGAGCTAGTATGCAATAATTTCTTTACATGATGCATATCTTCTTAAAAAAGCAAACTTAAAATAAATAAATAGCACAATGAATTATTCTATACATTACAATCTACGCACATGACTAACCTGCTTAGAGAGCATGTTTTTGGGAAGCTTGGAGATTTGGGAAAAGCAAGGATTTAAATGACCATAGTGAGGGAGCATGACGGATATTAGGAGGGATTGAGTTCCACACTGTGGTGGAGCGGGCGAGGAAGGAACGTTCGAATGCTTTAGTTCTGTGGGAACGTATATTGTGATCGTAATCGGACCTTTTTTATGGTGCTGAACTGAGGATTTGAATTTGAGGAGGCTGTACATATATGAAGGGTGTTGAGAGTAAATGGATTGGTATAAGAATGTACAGAGGAAATATTGCCTCCGGAAGGGAGGGAAGAGCCACTTTAACTCATCATAAAGGTGGGACACGCGCGATCGCCTAGGAGTGCCAAGGACGAATCTTAGAGAGAAATTCATTTTTCTCTTTAGTCTGTCTTCAATTATTTTAGAAAGGCCTCCATATATATTTATTTATCTCCAGTATATTCCAATATAGAATTTAAATAACTTTCTTAACAGTATAATTTTTGAAAATGATTCTGAAGTCAAAAAGGCATTTTCTGTCTTTTTTCGTCTTAAAACCATTAATTTAAGTTTTGATAACACATTGAGAAAAGTGTATACAAAATGAGAGTAAGTACTTTGAATAAAAATATTTTGATTTCATACATTTGTTTTATTAAATAACCTTTTGAAAATTGACATTCATATAAAACGTCCCAATACTTTTAAATATTTTAATTTATTTATTTAAATCTAACCGATATATTATTACAAGTTTTATGTATTTTCCTTTCACTTATAATCATCACAAACTATTCATACGTGAATTTAGTATTCCCGCCTGGCACGTATGACATAGTACTAATTCTGAGATAAGGGAATGTGCAGGCCTGGATGTCGTAGATAAAACACTCGTACACTTTAAATCTTCAGAATTATTTATGGTACAGGTAATGAAATGAAAAGAAAATAGATGTTATCTCCTGGCTATTCTAAAAATGAATTTGAATTAATAAATAATTATAGATTATTTCCGAATCAATAAATGTATTGAATTAAATATAAATCAAGATAAACTCCCTCAATTGATTTGTAAAATTTTAAATATAATTCGATTGATTTGTTATTAAATAATTTACTTATAGAAATTATTAACTATAATAATTTATATGGAAGAAAATGGTCCGGGTAGAGGTCAATGAATTTCTTTTAGTGGAGAGATGTCGACGTACACTGCAGGTCTTCTTCAGGTCTTCAGCAAAATACAGACAGTTGAGAATTTAAAAATAGTAACAAATTGCTCAGCATGGTAAATATAAAGGTTAAAATGTATGAGTGTATAGTATTAATAACCAAGTGCCAGGAAGGTAGTAAAATACATGATGAAGAATAAAATAAGAATAAAACAGAAAGTGTTAACAATTAAAGAATAAGGTAATAAATATAAAAATCAAATATTAAAATGGGTAAATATTAAAGTTAAAATACATAAGTATCAGGCATCTGAGTGGTGTACACTTCAGCGAACTCCTCCAATTAATTTTTTGTACTGCGCTTGCATTTGAATGTATTTAATTAAAAAATATTCAAATACAGTAACCGTAAAAAAGTTGGGGTATGTGAGGACCCCATCTTACCGGTTATGTCCTCCCATCTCACCGTACCATTGGAGGGTTAACGCAATCCTCCCACCTACGAATCGGTCTATCCCTGGGACCCTTCCCAGTCGGCAAAGCGCTTATTAACTTTTTAGGAACTCATTTGTTCAAAAACAACAACATAGCAAGCCCACCATAATCTTCGCGATGTCATTACTTCAATAATATTAACCAAGTGCGTGTTTCGCAATCCCGCAACGTGCAATCTCCTAAATTCTTCAGTAGTTTGATCCTTTTCTAGTCCGAATATTGTATGCAACACCCTATCTTCGAACAACTTAAGACGTTGTTCATCCTTCAGCATTAGCGGTCACATTTCACATCCATAAAGAAGCGTTGGGAGGATGATAATTCTATAAATTATGATTTTAGTAATGTCGACACCGAATAACAACAAGCACTGCCTTTTACTTGCATTTACTTAAACTTCTCGACATGTTTAAATTCTCTATGTTCAAACCAATTCCCTCCTTAACAATATACCCAAAATTTTCTATTTTTCTGTCACTAACCATATACTTAACCCATTAGCTGCTACAAACGATATATGCCGGCGCAAGAGGACGTGCCCCCTTTGCTAAAGACGATATATGCCATCACACTGCTTTTATATCTATTTACTAATGCCGAAAAGGATTAATCTTAACTGAATTTACTTCCAGCCCTATTCCCTTACCTGCATTCATCAACGTTTCTGTATTTAGTTTTATAGTTTTCGCGTCTTAATCCAACAGTACCAAATTGTCCGCAAACACAAGCAACTTTACCATTAATATTCAAATCCAAACCTTTTTCGGTGTGTATAACCTTTTTAATAAGGTGCTCAAGTGTTATATATATATATATATATATATATATATATATATATATATATATTGTTCTTTGCTAACGACCTTAGGATGCTATTAAGGAAACTTAGCCCTTCAAGAAGGGACAAGACAAGGGCTAAGATATTTCTAAGAGAGAGATATTGCCCGGTTCCTAATAGAACTCGGGTCTCGGCATTCCTCCAGCGCTCGGCTTTATATTAGTTGGCCTCTTAGTAAGACCCTGAAAATCAACGTCCAGTTGTTCCTTTAAATACATATTAAAATTTCCAAGAGGGTAGATCATACTATTATTATTATTGGTTTGGGGAGAAGTGTTATATGTAAATTCATTAAAAATATAAACCTGGAACTTCACAACCATTACTCCACAACCAATACCGCGTGCATGGTAGAGACTTTGCTTTTTATAAGACAACGGTTGTACAGGGAGGTGATTTGTCCTAGATCACACTAAACCGCCAGACTTTCTCCCTTATTTTCGGTACCCTCGTTATATAGGCTGGGTGAGCCCCAGAAAGGTCCTAGATAAATTCAATCTGTCAACAGTCAAGGGTTGGCCTTGTTGGATCTACAGTTCCTTTCGCTCGCCTTGCCCTAAAAGCGGGTACTCTTTATTCGGGTATTCGCCAAATCAGCTGCTTCCACCAACCATTGACTTAGAAACTGTATAGTCTCTTCATATCAATGTACTGAACCCAATACGTCTTGAGGATTATAGCGGTACAGTTTTTATTACAACTCTCTGCTTATATATTACTATATAAATGCTTAAATATGCGTATCTTGGTAATGCTGCTGTAGCTAATACTTGAAAATAAGAGTAACTGAATTGCTGTGGATCCTTAAGGCGTACATTTTTTCTTTTTTCTTTATTTTTTAGATTAATTTATTGATATTTACAATTGTAATAATATTACAGCAAGTAAATTTGCTAATAAGAACAAATGACATAAAAAAAAAACTAAAACAATTGTGGAGAAACTACACATTGTTAGCACTCCAATAAAGTTCTATAGTAGAAGGTATCGAGGCCATCTTCTTTTCAGACGCCTCGGAGGGGTATCAGGAATAGTATGGGAAGCAAGTTGAGAGACTAGCGGATTCAAGTGTGTACGGAGCTTGTCATGGAAGGATAGGTATCTAGTTTGTGCCGAATCATCAACATATGGGATATTGGATACGAGATGAATTGGTTGGTTTAGTAGAGCCCCAACGCTCAATTCCGTATGTCCAAATAGGTCTGATAACTGTCATGTCAATGAGTCTTTTGTAATTAATTGCGAGCTTAGAGTGTTTATCCAGTTAATGTTGAAGTAGGCGGAAACGTCGAGCAGTTTCTTGTCTTTTCAGTCTTGGATGAGAAGGCGTACATGCACAACATTTTTGATCCCTGTCGATTTAACCTCAACCATAACACGAATTAAGATATGCCAGACACAGCAACTCTAACTTCAAAATAGTTCGGATCTCCTGAGAGACGTTGTGGATAAGCCAAAATAGTTTATGCGAGCAGCTAAATCGGATTAGCCGAGCACTACATTCCTTGCAAAAACACATCTTTTTAAAAATACCCAGCTTCGTTCCGTTTCATCCTTGTTTTGGTTAGCCTTGAAGTGAAAAACAGATCTGACATTGATAGCTTTAGAACTGCTGGTTGATCTATTTTGCTCCATTCATTTTACCGGGTCAAAACAAGCAAAATATTTTCCAATTTATATTTTAAACAGTTAGTGATTTATTCCCGTTATTAATTTTCGGTTAATTTTTATTGCTTGGTCTCTTTTAATAATTTATGTCTACAAGTCCTTATGGATTAGTGAACAATATAAAGTTTTATCTAAGGGATAATCAATCGTGTAGTGGTTAGCATAACAATCTTCTATGCCAAAGGTCGCTGGCTAGCCCTAGAATTTTTAAAAACCCGTAACCGTATAAAGAAACTATAGTTATACTATCCTGCGGAAGGGACGTAAAATGGTGTTCCAAGTTTGTGCCGTCTCAGGTACTAAAGATCCCTATCCTTATGGCTCGAATAACCTTACAAGTATAAATTGAGATGTATGAATAAAAAAAAAAAAATTTCGATCTATCCATGTTGTAAAAGAAAAAAGTTTATGAGAGTTTTAAACATTATTATTATATGCCACACGATTGTATTGAATTACTATACACTCATCTGTACTGCGTTATAATAGACAACTTTTAGAACTCCACACACAAAATAAATCTAAACCACTATATCCCATGGGGTTTTGATAGCAGTACATGGTAGAGACTTTACTGTTTCTAAGTCATGTTATTCAAAGAGGTCAGTTAGCTACGATCACATTCACCCTCCAGATTTTCCTAAATACAACCAGTTGATAGAGATTGGTTGGATGTCCAGATCACTCAGCGTTAATATACACCTATTCTATGCTTACCTACGTGTCTCTATAACCCTTGTGTGGATATTGGCTTCCTCCAACATTTTAGCCCTGTATTCTCTTGTTTTAGCTGTCATCCTCCAGTCCCCGACACCCAAGAGCGATCTCGCATCACCATTTACTGCATCTATGCACCTCATCTTAGTCCTTTCCGCTCTGAATTTCTTCATTAACCATTCTTGCTACATGGCCAGCCTATATGGTGAGAAGATCTTTCTGAGAACATTCCGGGTTTATCAGATCCGAAGCATGAAAATTTTATGTACAATTCTTATTTTGGACGTATGTTAAATGAGCTTGCTTCTCATAGATTATCGTTTGATATCGTGAAATCGTTATATTTTGAACAGCAAGGTAAATGAAGAGGAACGCAACTAAATTTTCATAGTTAATTAAAGTTCTTTAACTACACGTGTTCGAATTATAGCTTGTAAAACTATTGTTTTAATATTTCTGGTCTAAAAAGTGGTCTAGATTCTATTTGTTAGTGTTTTTTGTTCATTTGTTCGCTATGAAACCCGATGGTTGACCATCTGTTTTGATTACCCTGTATATTTTAAACATGCAAATAAGAAAATACTAGTTAGATTATTAATGCCAGGACTTTTTTTTTATATATAATTTAAATAACTTGAATATTTTTATTTCTGTTATAAAATGTTAAAAATTGACCAGATTCGTCGGCAAAGGCGTCGTAATGATCTCGTCCTCAAAGCATCTTGTGGTAATTTATTTATGAATAAAACCGAATTAATGGAAGAAGATTTTTCTTTTTTTTTCTTTTTCATTTTTTTTGTAACCATAACGATTCCCCTTTTCTTTTTAGACCAAGTAACCTTTGAAGATGGTTATGAGAAATCTAAAAGGTTCAGCGATTCCTTCTCTCTCCTTTCATCGGATAGAAGGAATGATTGAGATGTTCCTGGGGTGCAATAATTTAACTGGAAGTGGTAGTCGGTGGAGAATCCATTATAGTACATAATTAAAGGCAAAACAGGAACTTAGCATCTTGAAATTTGCAGATAGCAAATTGCATTGCAGATCTTTGTATAATTTAATAAAGAAATTTGGATAATTCCATCCCCAAGGGTTTCCCCCTTAATATAATAGGAGTTCAAAGATTGTATGGAATCCGCCAGTTTTGAAGTTAGGTATATATACTATATATTGGATATAGGTATATAATAAAAGGAAAATACAGAGATATTAAAGACCTTGAAACTGAAATAGAAATCAGAAAACTAAGATTCTACGGGCGCGTTATTATTGTTTAAAAAATTGACCAAGGTAGACTTAACAAGAAAGTGTTTGACAAAATCCGTAAATGCAAGAGCTCAGGAGGGTGTGCGAAAGAAATGAGAGAGGAAGCAGACAAATTAAAAATAAGGAAAAAAATAACAGAAGTCAGAGTGTTCTTGTGGAAAATAGAGGAAATCGGAAGGATACTGCGTGGTCGAAAACGAAAAGGAAACAGACATGAAGAAATGGTAAGAAAATACTGGGGGAGGGGGGAAGAAAAGTAAGAATATCCCCATTGTCTTGAAAGAGCGTTATTGAAAAAGAAAATATGATAAATTTAATTTGAAAATAAACAGTTTCGTTAAAAATTGCCATTTTTCTCTAGTTTGTGAACCCATAAGGCACTTTAGCACTGCACAAATATCCGATAATTTATGTATCCGATATAGGGTCATATTCTATAATGTATTTGTATTCATCAGTTTATCTATCTGCTCTTATGCACAAAAAGGGCTTAGAAGGTTACTTTGGCTAAGTACGATAAAGGTCAGTTAGAACTTGGCTTGAGATTTTGCTCTGAAACGAAGCCAGAATCGATAAAGGTTATGGAAGATTCCTATAGTTAGCTTCGTAGAGGTTAGTTCATAAAATCCGCAAAAATAAATAGGGATATTGCTAATTTTGAGGTATTTATTTTGCCAAGAATTTTGTATTATTTTAATTATAAACCGCGTTAATATATAATATATTAGAAATTGCTATTTTTTTCGAATGAAAAACACATTTTTTTCGGTGTGGAGTAACTTAGTGTGTAGAGTGGCGAACTGCTATTCTGCAGGTCCCGGGTTCTAAGGAAGGATTAAAGATCTTAAAGAATGTTATATGGCCGTCATTATAGTCATATTAACGAATTTTTGGAGTCGAAGATATTGGGATTTATTTTTTATGGGTGTATAAAGTGTCAAGTTACTGAGCTGTATGTTCTTGTTCCGAAACTATGTTCTAGTGCGGCAGTAATAGTCGTGGATCGACCCTGTGGGATCTGCAAACCTTTCCCGGGCTCACCCAGCCTCAGTAATTTAATTACCCTTAAATTCGAGAGAAAACTTGGCGGTTGAGAATGATCTCGGTCATAACACTTTCATACCAATTGGCTTGAAAACATTACAGTCACTACCTTGTACTGAATCTTAGATCGTTATTGATTATTACAGTACGAGATTTTTATGTGTAGATCTCTCAGTATTTTAGTGCTAATTCTCTTCCTTTCTTTATCCATCCGTTTTCCGTGTTTTTTTTTAAAATGACATCAAATATCTAATTAATTAAATTTAATTTAATAGAGTTTTGGAGAGAGGTAGCTCGCTGATAGGGCCCTGAGTTCTCATGCCAAATGTACCGAGTTCAAATTCGGCTTTGGCAGATAATTTATTTGATCTGTTAACACCCGAGGATGGTGGGATCTGGAGACTTTTTGGAGATCATCCTCTAAAATGTGGGTACCCTTAATTGGAGAATAAACATGGCGATGGAGCGTGATCTTGGGCAAATCATCTACTCACCCTCAGTCTCTAAAGTGTACTGAACCTAAGATCTTTCCTTAGCTATCCTGGCACAGGATTTCTGTTCCCTCTTTCTTTCTTTAGTCCATTTTCCAGAGGTTTATTTTTCAAAAAAATAGTTAATCCATGTAGTCTTCAGTTCATCCTCATTCATGCGCTAATATTTGCACCTCCTCAATTCACTATTTCTGATTTTATTATTATTATATTTACCTTCATTTTAGTCAACTAGGAACCTCGTGCCAATTTCTTCGTAATTTCCAGGTTTCTGTGCCTCCTAAAGGACCTAAAATTTTCCTCATAATTCTTCTCTCCAATACATCTAGTTTGTCTAACCTGTAATTGAGTACTAGGCATTTACTTGCGTAGAGGTTTAGAGGTACTCTTGTTTAACTGCTATTTTGTAATGTGTTATTTTTGCATTCTTCTAATTTATTTTATTTTTAGTTCTTTTTTATAACCTTCCAGGATTTTCGTGTTGATTATTTCAAAATTTTTTTTAGTTGATCGTTAGTAAAATTCTTATTCCTTGTCCATAGTCAGCGTTCTTTAAGGATTAGTATATTTATTTGATTTTAGTTATATCAATATATTATCATAGTTTATTTTCAGTATTTACCATTCATTATAACTCACCATACACTGTATACACATCATAGTTTAGTAGATATCGAATAGTGTCTAGGTCCTCTCAAATAGTTCGCAAAATACCCTTCGGGGTCTGCAGGGAAGTTTATTCATTCTCCGAACCGGGATGAATATTCTATGAAGCACACAGTAAATGTTTGAGTATTAATAGGAAACAATGAAGCATGATTCCGACTAGGGCAATGTCAATAATATTAAACAGTAATAAAGTGTAATAACTCTTGCAGTGTAATGCTCTCCGTCCTTATTGGTAGGGAATAATTTATCACCACTAGCAACCGTTTCTAAGGATACGCCGTGTACAATTCTAGTTTCTCTATAATATATTTTTTTTTCTCTTTATATTTCCATCCACACCTGTCAAATACAAGTAATTGACAATCAGCAGATTGGCTGACTGAAGAAAAATAATTAAAAAAATAAAATAAAAAAAAATATAAACTATAATATATTTAAAAAAAAAAGTGATGTAATATTTTATAGGAGTTGCCTAGCAACGGATCGAGGAATTTATTGTTTAGTTTTTTTCTTCTTGGTTAGTTGAAAATTAATATTTAAAAAAAACGGGTTATCACAAAGCCTGACTTCTTGGAGCCAAATTCAAATATCTATTTTTATTAACTATTTCTTATTTTGCAACTAAATTTTTTTATTTTGTTTTAATAATTAATTTTGTATTCTCTACCACATATCGCCTCTTAAAGAAACATGAAAAGTGAACCCTTGTATAATTTATGAAATGAAAACGTGAAAGGTGGACATTTTTATAAATTTTGTATGTACCCTTTCATATTAAGTTATATTCAACAAGTTAAAGTTTAGATTTCTTTAATCAGTGGCATAAAAACCCATTATTGAGTCAGGGCCTCCTCGGTAGTTCCTAGTTAGGTTAAGTTTCGGACAGGTGGCATATTGGTCTTGTGATGTGGTTGCCACGTTAGAGCCTTCAGACTTGCTCCCCTAAGGTAATCCCAGGATATGTACTCTAGTTGACCTTCGCCTGTAAGTGTGGGGTGTGAGTAATTTGCTGTTCATAGTGTACTGTAATGATGTCAAAGTTATTGTTCCCCCAACATGGAGGACCGGTTCCTGATTGCAGTCTCATGGCTGGGCGATAAGGTTGCCTATTCCCTTCACCGTAATTGTATCCATAAAATCTTTTATCATGAAAATTATTTATCTATTAGGAATTTATCATTCCACATTTATTTGAGTAAGAACTTTGCTTTAGGCTTGTGTCGTTCCATAAATTATAACATGTATGTGTATTTATTAATGAATTACCTAATATTTTTTTTCTTATTGTTTGCTTAGGATCTCATTACAACTTTAGCTCTGCTCTAGTTTTCTCTGCCTCCAGTAATCCTTCATGCGTCCACTGGCACATTTCTTTTGATCCTCTGTCTAGCTTCGACCATCCTTCTCTGGTCTTTCTCCATTTTGAAATACTTCTAGATTTTTCACTCTGCTTCCAAATTCACTATTAGCGTGTGAGACTCTTTAATATTCAACTTTTGCAAATCTTTCTTTATTTCTTTGGCCCCCGCTGTCATGTTCATTACCTATTACTCCCCCCCCCCCCTTTCGTTTTTGTCAAAGAGGAGGCTTTCTTTTCCTCGAATACTCTCTCATCCTTCCACCATGTCTCTTCTTTCTTTCTTCCGACCACTTTTTGCCTGTTCTTTTATTGCTTGTACCCTTGAATCCCAAGTCCAACACTATCTTTCTGAAGGGATTTCTCTGTGCTGCAGATTACTAGGAATTGTATTAAAGATCATTTTGTTCAATCTTCCCCCCTCCCCCCTTCATCCTTTTAATGTGCCCATAGAACATCAGCCTTCTTATTGTTATCTCGGCTTCCAGGTCTTTGATTTCTCTGTAGATCTCGCCGATAATCTTTGATCGTTAGATCTTCGCCTGCAACCTTACTGTGTTTTCCTGGTTCCATATGTTTTTCTTAAGATCCTCCTTTCTATTCTGAGCAGTTTTTCTATGTTGGGTACGCATGTAGTCTCCATTCCAAATAAAATTACAGGATTTATCACAACGTTGTAATGCATTATCTTTGCATTGGAGGAGAGGTTCTTTTTATTGTAAATTTTAATTTACTTTATTACTTTTTTTATTTTTTTTAATATTCAATTTTAATAATAAAATTGCTGTAATAATTAACAATGAATGTTTGTGTGGCATATTGCTTTTGATAAGGCTGATATACGACCTACTGAACCCCCCAGACTCCACTTAGTTCCCTTTTAGAAGTTTTGTGATGGCTATTTGGGATGTTATGGGATAAAGGTCGTGGGAAGGGAAGCCTAGGTACCTACTTCTGCTCGATTCGATTAGGCTCGACCTCCCAAGGGTCTAGCAAACTCAGTCCTTTCCTGGAGTTTTCCCTTAGTTTATCGAGATACAAATCGATACTGTGTAAACTGTACTCGCTTAAATAAATTTATTGAAATAATAAGGTTCTAAATCATTTAAGCGAAGGTCGAGGTAAGCACGTAAAGTGGGTTCAGCAACGATACAATTCATAAAATGTTAATATCCACTAAGTAGACTAGGTGCTTGAGCGAGGAGTAGATGGGAGGATTACGTTAAGGGTTATTTGCGTAGAGTTATGAGGACAGAAGGGTATAAGTAGAGATTGGCCGTATCGACATCGAGCATTCAGCTTTGCTAAACATTTCTATTACTTCATTTTTAAATATTAAATAGTTTATTTTTGTTTTAATTAATATTTTTTTACTCGAAACGGCCTTTTAAGACCATCATCTTGCTTTCTCCCCAGAATTTTCTCATCATTTCAGCGTTCCTTTGCATCCTTTCTTTCGACCACGCAATTCCCTTCGGTTTTTCTTTAATTTCCACAAGAAAATTGATTTCTTTTAATTTCTTTCTGTATTGTTCCTCTATCTAGGCAGTCTTTGTCTGTTATTTTTAATTTGTCTGCTTCCTCCCTCAATTCTTTCACATTTCCTACTCAGCTCTTGTATTTAAGGATTTTGTCAAATATTTTCTTGTTAGGTCTCCATTGGTTCTTACCATGTTCCCGAAGATTTGTTGTCTTCTTATTTATTTCGGTTTCCAGGTCTTTCATCACCCTGTATATTTCCAGGTTGGATCTTAACATGCTGCCTTCCTTTGTTTTCTTAGGCCCATAGATTCTCCTCAGAACTCTTCACTCTGTTTTAAGTAATATTTTGCTATGTTTCTACTCTTAAATATATTTTGAATATATATATTGATATTTGGGATGCCAGAGTCTCATTTAGGATGAGTAATCAAATTATTATTTATATGCCTTTATCGTAGTTGGGTTCCTTTCCAAAGGTCTATTCTTGTATTTACCTATTTAGTTATCTATTATACCTTCAATATATTATTTATAAATAAATAGTGTATCTGGGGTATGTAAGCACCAAAAGAATTACAATAAGGATCGTTTATTTATTTAATTTCAACAAGGTTAATGATTCAGATTTTAATATATATAAATAGGATTGCCATAAAATACATTACAGGAAATAAATTAAACTTATCTGCGGACAGGGGTAGATTGGGTTACAGGTCGGTCTTCTTCCTTGACATCTCCGCCCGCTTCGTTCGGCCGATCTTCTATCTCGGGGTACCCGTCCTTCTTCTTTCCGGCCTCGTCTCCCGAGTCTCTTCCTGCTCTGCGTCTATCTCTCGAGTGTTTTTTGTTCAGCCTCGTTTTTCAAGAGTTTTCTTCTCTCCCCCTCCTTCCTTCTCCAACATCTTGGACCATAAAACCATAAGGGGACCAAGGGTCTGTTCTTTGTCCAAAACACATTTCCTTTCATGTGCCCCGACATGACACATTTTCCCCGCTCCGCATCCCTTTCATGGTGCCGACAATACATATCAATTTTATTATTTAATTTTATGAACTATAAAACAAAAATAATTATATTTTTTTATAGTTTTATTATCCTGTTAACATGTCTAATTTTACAGCATATCGGAGTCTAAGTCGGGCTTGTAAAGTTATCGAGGTTAGTAACGAACGAACTCCTGAAAAGATGACAATCGTTGAGGGGTAGACCGAGACGTTTATGGGAGGATTGTATTAAGAGCGGTTTGAGATATGTGGCTGAAATTGGAATCGGAATAGAACCTTCGGGTTGTCTTAGACTTTATTAATATTATTTATTAATAAGGTTCTATGAACGCTATTGTACGAGGCTGACTACAGTAAAAATTATTTACTAAAGACCTTGCGATTTACTCAGTCAAAACGCGAATCTAAATGTTCGGATCTAATAATATCCTCCCATTAAGTTTTAGGCTAATCGCTACAACGGAAGATAATGCAATAGTAGTTTACTGTTCATATAAAAAAGGTACACTAAATTATTAAGTAACCTCAAAGAGTTCTTTTCTGAAGCAATTCCTAACGCAATCCCATCTTGTCTTCCCAACCACTCTCCTCAGTACTTGGTGAGTCAATCTTACAGATTACATAAGAAAAAAATAAAATTTTATTAGATTTACAATAACTTAAAAAAAATAGATTATAAGATTCCTTATACTTTGAAAACAAATCAGATAATAATTAAAATAACCTGACCATATAACCTACTAGTAGATATTTAAAAAAAAAAAATCCATATATTTCATAATTAATTAATTGATTTGATAAAATATTTTTTAAAAATTATATATATATATATATATATATATATATATATATATATATATATATATATATAAAATAAAAATAATAAATAAACGTTTATTATAAAAAAAAAAATTAATTTTTTACTTTGTATTATTTTGTTGATGTGCTGTTAGAACATATTTTGTTATTTTATACTAAAGTCAAATGATTCATAGAACTGAAAAAAGCTCTAATAGTTCAAAGATCAAAATTTGGTCTTTTAATGCAATATTATTTATTGACCATGGAGGACTAATGATCTCCCAAGAATTTTTAAAAGTATGACTTTCCAGGTACCTATACTTATAGTGTGTTATATTTGGACATTTAGGTTAAATTATTTATAGTAATGTAATTATTGTTAATTTATTTATTAAAGTTAAAGTATGCAGGAGAAGAAAAGATTGAGAATGACACCATAGTGTCGAAACGTCTCTAATTGAAAAAATTAAGAATAAACAATAAGTGGAAAACGGTTTTATTTCTCTTACCCTAAATAAATAACTTTTAAGTGCTTTTCAAGTTGTACTCCGGAAATGAACGATTAAATTAAAAAATTACAATTGAGTTTATTTCCAGAACGGAAAGAATGGTACAGGCTTAGAAGAGAACAGCAGCATATTGAGTGAAATTTAACCACAAAACGTATGGTGATTTACAGAAATGTAGATCGGAAACGACTGTTAGTACTGATGATACAACAAAAGGCCCTTTTGTTGAGACCTATTGAGAATCAACACTACAAAGGTCTGTATGTTCGTGATTACTCACAAAGGCAGAGAGCCTTTTGATATCTACAAAATTGGCCAGAAGCGTTAAATGGAGAAAACACAGTAAATTTCCAGTCATTTGGGTCGCGAATCATAAATAACTGTTTTGAATTACTTTATAATTATTCGCTCAACTATAATTAAAATAGGGCCAAAGTGGCATAAAAATTATCAAACACTTGTTTATTATTTCAAAAATAAAAAAGAAAAATCCATATTGTCCTTATGCAATTAAGTGTTAATATTTTTAAAAAATTAGTGTTCAAAATGAGTACCAGCTCATTTCTTATGGGTCTATAGGACTATGATTTTTCTACTGGAAATCTTTTTTTGTGTCTTTAGTTTTTCATTTTCTAAAAATTGATCGAGAAAATTGTTTCTTAGAAATATTGGATTTAAGATTTTATTAATTAATATTTTAAATAACTATGATGAAGAAAATGGTCCGGATGGGCTAAAGACAGATGGTAAACATACAGCATACAGACAAATTAAAATGATTCATTGTAAATATTAAAAAAGATAGGCATCAAGGTATATGATGTATGAAACCTTTTAATAATTATAAAAAAAAAATGAACAGTGGGCATAATTATAGAATATATTTATATTTAGAATATTGTATCTTAAACTAACGGCTTCCTGCCTTCCTGTATCGTTTAATAACACCCCACTGATTCCTGTAGAACAGGTCCGGTACTTAGGACTACACCTTGATAAACGCTTAACTTGGAATCCTCATACTAGACTGAAACGACAGGAAACAGCTCGCCGTTTCAGGCTACTACAACATTTACTAGACAAACGCTCTAAGTTCCAATTAATTACAAAAGACTCATATACATGACAATCATTAGACCCATCTGGACTAACGGAATAGAGCTTTGGGGCTCCACTAATCCATCGAACTCCGCTCGTATTCAATCCTAAAATCCTTCGTAAAATCCTCAATGCTCTTTACTTTGTTATAAACAAAGTAATCCATAATGAACTTAATGTACCGTTTATTGCTGATTCTGCAAGAATCCATTATCAACAATTTCATGATAAACTTCATTTTTACTCTAACCACTAGTTTCAAACCTCGAAACCTCTTCAATTCCTAATAATCCTCAGAGGCTTCTGAAAAAAAGATGGCCTCGTGACCTTCAAAGCTGAACTTTTTATTGAGTACTACCACTGGGTATTTTCTCTACTTGCCTGTGTCTCTGGACATGATTTACATTCATTATACTTACTTGATGTATTCTTTATACAGTTGTAAATTTCAATAAATATATTTTTTTTTAAATATACTATATTTAGCCCTGAAGAAGGTTTGCAATGTGGGTCGAAACGTTGGCACACTTTTCCTTCTTTAAGAGACTTTTATTTTACCTCCATCCGGACCATTTTCTTACTCATAAATAACTATTGGCATACAAAAAAAAAATAATAATAATAATAAATAATCAATAAAAAGGCTGTAACATTTTGGAAGGTCTTGAGTTCAGCACGTAGTAGAGATAGTACTTTTACAAAGCCAATAGTTGTGCAAGAAGTTGATGTTTCGGAGATAGCACGTAATCGCCACGTTTACCCCGATTAGGGTATCCAATTAATAGAGGATGGGTGACCCCGGTACTTAGATCCCTCAGTGTACATGCGTTGCTATTAACAGACTTAAATAAATTGATCTGAAGATTTAAACCGTGACCTTCATTTATGCAATCAATCGCTCTACACCCTGAGCTACCCTCCTCCCTTTTAAGCAATTTCGGTATAACTCTCTCTCCTGGCCTAATTATAACTATTATAATAATACACTTTACTAATTAAACAAACAGGGCGAAACAAGTGGACTATTTATAACCGAAGTCCCAACGGTATTCCTGGAAGTGGGTGTAATCAGCATTGTGTTCCAATTTAACGTTTAATTTTAGGTTCTCATTTTACGGCTGAGTGAACCTTATTACCTGTCGAACCAGTGTTACCAACCTAACGATCAGTTCGCAAGCTTCCGCTAATGAAGGACGCCATTTTTTTGTTGTTGTGGCTATTCTAGCAGCAATCTATAATCATTGCTATATCGATCATTCAAAGGAATAACTGCACAAATCGTTTTTATCGATTTATTTATAAGGCCACCTGTGGTCTAGTGGTTAGCGTAACAAACTACTAACCCAATATCGCGGGTTCGTAGCCCGGCAGGTGACCCTAGGATTTTTTAAAGGGAGTAAAAAATCCTTAGTTACGCCGTCCTTCGGAAGGGACGTTAAACGGGGGTCCCGAGCCTGTACGATGTCAGGTACTCGTTAAAAATCCCTATCCTAATTAAACCTGGGTAGGCAAAATTTAGAGCTCCCACTGTAGCATCGTCCGATTAGCCATAGCAGCAAAAAGTGACGTTAAATAAACAAACAAACATCGATTTATTTATTAACACAACAAAGTTAAGCTTTCAGGGCTAATATAGGAACTGTATTGGTCAAAGCTTTTTAATTCAGGAACGACATATCTGATATTCAATTTCATGATTTTTTTTTTTTTTTAAATCGTATTTTGAGTTGGATCATAATTGAACTTGAATTATTACGAGAATAATACCATAACATAAGATCAGAAAAGTTTCAAGCTTTTGAAAATTTTATAATGATTGATTAAGGATTCCAATACCATCATTGCAATAGGAATGTTTTTTCTAGAATTCCCAAGTTTTTATTTTTTTAACTCAAATGAAACTTTCAGATACCTGTATTGAAAAATTAGTTTTTTAGTTATGGCATTGTTCTTTTGAATTAGCGATATCTGACTATTATGAAACCTATTTGAAGGGTACTTTGAGGCTCCACTAAACCATCGTATTCCTCTCGTATTCAATCCTTACAATCCAATTCGTAAAATTCCCAATGCTCCATAATTTCTTTCGAATGAAATCACCCATAATTACACTGATGTCTAATTTATTTCTGATTAGCCCAAAATCTGATACCTGTCTTTTCATAACAAACTTTATTCCCCTTATACTTTAACTTTATAACCCACCAGTTTCGAACCTACCCGATATTGGGGGCTACCTGTGGTCTAGTGGTTAGCGTAACAAACTACTAATCCCAAGATCGCGGGCTCGTAGCCCAGTAGGTGGCCCTAGGATTTTTTTAAGGGAGTAAAAAATCCTTAGTTACGCCGTCCTTCGGAAGGGGCGTTAAACGGGGGTCCCGAGCTTATAAGATGTGAGGTAAGTACTCGTTAATAATTCCTATCATAATTAAACCTGGATAGGCACATTTCAGAGCTCCCATTGTACCATCGTCCGATTAGCAGCATATAGTGACGTTAAATGAACAGACAACAACCTACCCGATAATCCTCTGAGGTGCCTAAAAATAAAATGGACTCGTGACCTTCTAAGTTGAATTTGTTGTGTTGTTTTAGTACTGTCAGTGGGAAGTTTTCTCTATTTTCTTTTTTCATTATGTGAGTTATTATATTTGATATATGAATCAAGAATGATTTGATATATGAATTTTTGAAAGTGGTACAAGTATTGGCGATATATACGAGTTTCCATTTGAATCATTTAAAAAAATTAATACGGGAAAATATTTATATCACTCGAGACTTATCAAAGAATAATGTTTCCAACCCTAAACACCTTTTAAACTTGTGAATTAACAATTATTAAAATTATTTAATGTAATAAACAATGTTTTTAGATCAATCTGGACTTATACCCCTTTCAAAAATAACAGCTCATATATCATTGATAATGTTTACTGGTTGTATTGTTTAATAAAGTATTACATTTTAATTATGATGATATATAAAATGTTATTGAGTCAGAAAAGAAATTATTTAATCTATTTTAAATAACAGAAGTAGCTAATTTAATAATTTGGCTGTCATGATAACTATTATTTCTGGAGCCAGTTTTATACTTGTTATTTCAATTTGCTTATTATTATTTAATTCAATCCACTGACGATTTCACCACTTAATTATTTTTTTAAATTATTTTCTCTTGCGTAGGCTAAGAAATAATTCCGTCCTAAAGTAGCCAGTTGATGATGGCACTTACCTAATAAAACCCATCAACGTGAATAAATTACATTTTAAGTGCCTGGTAAAATTTTATTGATAATGAACTCCCGGGCATTTATGAGCTGTAAAGGTTTTGGACATTAAATGAAAAAGTGTAATAAAAAAAATAAAATAAACGCCGGTCCTAAGTGATGTGAAGTTGATTACCTTTTAAAATTAAATCTGTAAACACTTTTTGTCCTATTAATGAGGAGGCGAATGTAGAAAACGCTTACTAACCAGCGGGTGAACCGTATTTTAGCCATAAATAAATTTTATGACTAAAATTATTATTTTTTTTTTTTATTATTTTTTTTTTCTGTTGGCTCTACAGACCTTGTAGATCTTTGGCCGCCTTTACCAGCCTTCTCCACCTCTGTCTATCCTGGGCCGCTGATTTCCAGTCTGCCACATGTAGCTCCTCAGCATCTTTGTTGACCCTGTCTATCCATCTGGTCTTTGGCCTCCCACGTGGTCTCTTTCCAACTATTGTGGCATTCATTGTTGCGTAGAGGCGTCCTGACGGATTGCTTCGAGCAACATGCCCCGCCCATCTTAACCTTCTTGATTTCATATCCTGAGATATCGCCTGACCAGTTTCTGTGAGCAATTCCTTATTCGTCCTTCTCCTCCAGTGCAGACTCTCATCCCAGACCGCTCCGGTTATCGTGCGAAGGATTTTCCTTTCGCATCTCTCTATTCTGCTTTCCAGGGTGCCAGTGAGAGCCCACGTCTCACAGCCATATATCAGAATCGGCTTTATTACCGCATTATAAACCCTTAGTTTTAAGTTTCTAGAGATGCTTCGGGATTTCAATACTCTTGAAAGAGCGAAGAATGCTCTTTTTGTGCTTGTTATACGCTGGTCTATCTCAGTTAATTGTTCATTGGTTGAGGTTATTGTGGAGCTAAGATAATTAAAGTTATCCACTTTCGGGAACGATTTGCGATCCACGCAGATGCTTTTACTGGGATGGACTTTACGGCTCACTGTCATATATTTGGTTTTTTCCTCATTTACCTGTAAGCTGATTTGGTCTGCTTCTCTCATCAGCGTCTTGGCGAGTCTCTCAATATCCTTTTCATTTTTTCCGAGGATTGCTATATCATCGGCGTAAGCAAGAATTTTATGCTCCACCCCGACGTGCACCCCGCCCTTCACTCTTGATGTTGTTCTTATTACCTTTCGAGGGCTATGTTGAACAGTAAAGGCGAGAGTCCGTCTCTCATAATCATATGCAGCTTTGAAATCGACAAATAATGCATGTACATCTCGGTCTACTTCCCATCGTTTTTCGAGTACCTGTTTCAGTATGAATATCTGGTCTAGCGTACTCCTCCCCTTTCTGAATCCTGCTTGCTGGTCACCTGCTATTTTTTCGTAATACGGGTATATCCGATTATGTAATATGTTGGTCATTATCTTATAGGCGTTGGGAAGGAGCGCTATGCCTCTGTAATTCCCACACTCGTACATGGACCCCTTCTTTAGAATAGGGCATATTAGACCTGTTTTCCAAGCTTCGGGTATCTTCTCTTTATCCCATATCTTCTGGACTAAAATTATTATAAATTATAAATTATTAAAAACTCTTATTTTAACTTTCGCTAATAGCGCAATTATATCTATCATTATATTAGATAGCAATTAGAAAACTCCTAATTAAAAAAACTCAAGTGCCTAAATAAAATACTGAGAAATAAATAACTGTTTTAAATTCCGGCAGGGAGCGGAGTGGCTCAGTGGTAGAGCACTGAGTTGCCATGCCGGAAATCCTGGTTCAAATCCCGCTGCAGGCAGTTATTTTTATTTAATCTGTTTGCGGCCGGAGAGGGATCATATGGCATCTAGGACACTCCTGGGGCTCACCCGGCCTCTATAAAATATTATAATAATTAGGTACCCAAAATAAGGGGGGAAATTCTGGCGGTTGAGCGTGATCTAGGACAAATCACCTCATTGCAGAACCGTTATCCATGAAACAGTACAGTCTCTACCATGTATTGAACCCCTGACTCGTTCACGGGTCGTAGTGGTAACAGGCTTTTTCAGGTTTAAAAAATTCGGCAGTTGTAGGTATGTGTATTTTACAGAATGAGTGAGGTCGCTGCGTCTAATTGATTAGTCTGTTTGGCTGTTGACGTGGGATGTGCTTCATTGGACCTTCAATGAAAAGATCTTTTTCCGTTTTATCTCGTTGTGTGGTCAGTAATTTTACATAATTTTAGAGATTTGTGTTTTTTTTTTCTTGAAGTTTTCCAAATGATTTCCAAAAATCAGTCCATGTCTCTTTTGGAGATTCCAAGTTACGAAGCTTTGAGACTCAAAAGTACCAGAAAATAATTGACTATACAAAATTTTGAGTGGTAATAGGTTTGAGTATTTTATTGAACATTTTCCGGTGAGATTCGTGCGTCTCAATGATGGGTGTTTGACTATCGATGTGAGATGTACTTCATCGGATCTTCAATGATGTGATTCTTTTCGTGTTTTATACATTGTGGGTTCTGTTATTCTACATTACTTTAGAGATTTGTGGCTTTTTTCTTGAAGTTTTCCAATCTATTCTAAAAATTAGTTCATGCCTATTTTTGAGATTCCAAATAACGAAGCCATGAGACTTAAAGGTACTAGGTAACATATATCTAAAAGGTCTAATATATTTATTTATATACTATATTTATTATTAGATATTTTATTCTACCAAGGTAAAATAAAATATTACATCACTATTTTTTGTATGTATTAGAGAGAAACGCAATGAAAATTAATTGCTGTTATGTATTGTTATAAGTTCCGAACAGTTCATCGATAATGACTAGCTCATTTGATCATTTCCTCCTCCCTCTTCACCTGCCCTTGATAAACCACACTTCCGAAAGCGTACAATTACCTAGGAATCCTTTGTATCAGCGTATCGAGTAACCTGAGGCTGTGTAATTAAACTAATATATGAGAAACCTAATTAGCGAAATAGACTCTGTAATCAATAAGTCTGTAGAGGTTAGTATGATGTCCGATGATTTATTCGTGAAGTACCTCGAAGATTTTGCGAAGTGAAGTGGAGAAAATTTGAGAACAATCGAAAAGAGGGTTTCCGTCCTAAATTAAAACTGATAATCGGATTTTAGGAAGAAGTGGATGGAATTTGCCGATGTCTCTATCAAAACAAAAATATTTTTAAATGATGTTAACTTAGTTAAATTGTATTATCAATTGAGGCGTGGATATGCAAAAAGGGGATAAATCCATATTTTATCATTTTAAATGTTTTTTTTCCACAAATTTGACAACTCTATGCAGTGTCAACTCCATTCAAAACATGCCAAAGCCAATCTAATTTTTCTAAAAATAATTGTCCCAAATAAATAATCATTTGATAATAACCTGAATTATGTCTGAAAATTTTCAAATTTGGATTTATCCCCTTTTGCATCTCAATGCCTCAATTGATTTATCCGAACTAACAAAAACTGGTTTAACAATTGTTACGAAATATGTTCAATAAATTATTCAAAACAAGGAAAATAATCAAAAATGAGCTTGGATTCAGTACATGGTAGAGACTGTACTGTTTCTAGGATAAGCTTGTGCAAGGATTCGTTCGAGAGTTTTTCCCCAATTAGAGCTACCCACTTTGCAGGGGCTGGGTGAGCCACACGAAATTCTTTAGATCCCTCAGGCTTCATCCGTTGTTAGAAGTCCAAATATTTTGTCTCCCACAGCTGGATTTGAACCCGGAATCACAAATATACCAATATAATAATACTCTGAGCTACCTATTCAACATAATTATTATTTAGGTATTTACGATTGGTTTGTTAGATAGGTCTTGAGTATAACATTAGTTTACATTTTTAATGTACAATTAGTTATTTGAATTATTTTTTAATGGTCTTTTTATTTATTGTTATTTAATTAAACGATCAAGAAAAATACATTTTGATATTAATAATTTGTTTACTCTAATTAAGTAAATTATAATTATTATGATAAATCTTTAAAAGTCCCTGAATTAGGTTTCGCAATATTAGATTCTTCTGTAGGATGATTATGGAATAGAGAAAAAAAAATCATCCGAATGTTTGACCAAGAAGTAGAAGGGAATATAATTATATGGTATTATAATTCTGTTTCTTATTCTTATTTTTATAGTTACAAATAATTGTCTGCTTTTTCCCGTACAATTTCTTAAGGATAACCGCTTTCGTTTCCTAAAGAATTTTAATTATCTGAAATTCTCGTGGAATTTCATTATAAAGCCGTGGGAGACAAATTTCACGTCTTGTTCGCAATAAATTTTTACACTCGAGAAAATGCTCTTGGTGATTTCGGCTAATGGCAATGCATCACGGGCATAAACGGGACATTATATTTGAGTTTTATTAAAATACTCTTATAATTTATTAATAATAATAAATAAATTCTTTACTTATTCCGTGACAAGTCCTTTTAGAATTTAATGCAAATTTAAATTACAATTTAATTTATGAATACAAACGAAAAATAAATTAAGCCGAGATGGTTAAGGCGCCACCACGGAGAGGTGGTGACTGGTCCTGGTCATATCTTTTCTTTTCAAATAAAATATTTTTAAAAAATAGTTACTGTATTTTAATATCTAGGTTACTAATATTTTAAATTTAATGATAAAGAGTTTTGGGATCAGTAGAGG
Source organism: Arma custos (assembly GCA_037127475.1). NCBI lineage: Eukaryota > Metazoa > Arthropoda > Insecta > Hemiptera > Pentatomidae > Arma > Arma custos. Next base: position 67,955,548 of record CM073765.1, on the reverse strand, counting down.
CTGTACTGCTTTTATGATAATGGTTGTCCAGAAAAGTAACTTACCCAATCACAATCAACGAAAATGATTTTCCCTCTCTTTAAAGAGGCTGTAGACCCAACAGGGTCCATTCATGTCGATTAATAGATTAAATATTATTCATATGTGGTAGGTAAATTATTCTATGACAGCTGTGATGTACATTTTTTACTCAATGGACAACCAACATTTTTTTTTAATTAAAAATAAATGAATTTTTAGATTCACCATAATGTAACTTTCGAATCTTGAATAATATTAAATTATAAAGACGCTAATTAAAATTATAAAAAATATATTTATTTATAAATTATAAATTAAAAAAAAGTATTTAATAGCTTATTTAAGGAAGATAATTTTAAAAAGAAGAAGAAAATAGCTATGATAAAGCAGACTTCCAAACCACCCTTGAGGTGCTGCTGTGATTACGTTACCCATTTTTTATAGTGGATGGTTCGCCTCACTGAATCCAGTAGCAGGAATGGCCTGCTAATGCAATCAGTGTAGCCCTATAAACCACTCGACTTTCATTCTCTATTCGAAGACCGATAGAAGAATTTAATAAAAAGCGTTAAACCATATTTAATAATTTAAAATAATAATTAAATTTAATATTAAATAAAATTATATTTAGTTTACTCCCGTTGAATATTTAATCAATTAATGCATGAATACTTTTCTGTTTAAGTATGTCGATTGGAGTTCACTGCCCGCATCATATTCAATCACATAAAACCAATTTTTGAAAATTTATATTTTATATATTACTCCAACCATCGCTTTGAGGAGTGGCCCTAATAGGGTCGTATAATTTTTAAATACATCTGTATTTGTAACTTTATAACAATTTTCAAAGGTTTCCACTGTTCGAATGTTTGCATCAACTAAACCGGCGAAAGATTTATTCGCTTTGAGGAACCATATAATTTTTAATTTTTTGAAAATTTATATTTTATATTAATATAAATATATATAATTACTTTATATATATACTTTATATATATAAAGTAATCTCCAACCATCGTTTTGAGTGGATACTTTTCTGTTCAAGTATGTATATCTCTGCCCGTATCATAAGGAAAACAATTAAAAAAATTTTTGAATTTATATTTTATATATTAATACTTTTCTGTTCAAGTATGTAGAATGGATATCTCTGCCCGCATCATAAGGAAAACAAATTCTAAAAAATTTTTGAATTTATATTTTATATATCAATTTCATTTTTAAAGGTTTCTTCATTGAGAAATCACAAACATTTACACAGACGGTATTAAAGAAGGGAATAATGCAGGCTGTGCTTGGCTACTTTGGGACACGAACGGGAAGATGTGAAGTGCCCAGTACAAATTTACTTCTTAATTTAGTAATTAGTTAATGTAATGTTTAAACTTTATAAAGTAATGTTCAATTAACATTCTCCCCGTGTATACATCGCAAATTGCGAGAACACGGGGATATAGGATGTAGGATGTTAGGTGGAAAGAAGGGATATGACTGACCGAGAAGTGAATCAGGGTGGCCGAGATGGTTAAGGCATCACCACGGGGAGGCGTGAGACCCGGGTTCGAGTATTATCATATAACAATAAAAAATTTTACTTACGTGAATTAGCTTCGTGAAGGCGTTGTAACTTCTTTCTGCAATTCTTAAACTCTATAAGACTCTTCAACCATTGGCTCTAAGGATTCTTTGGTATTTCCCAAAATTCGCTTATACTAATTTTCTTGTTTTAAATTGACTATTCCATCAGAAACTCAGTTGATAAATGAGAAAAAAATTCGTTCTTTCTTTTATCTAAATATACTCAAGTATCATAGCGACAGAAAAATCTTTATTTCATCGTTATTCGCTTAACAAATTTTGAATGAATAATATTACGAATATTTTCAGCAGTAGGTACGCCTCGTTACCTCGTAGAGGAGCTAGCCCGTGGGTGGGAGATCTGGAGATGGTGGAAATTCCTTGCAAGTTCACCCTTTATTTATTGAATAACAATACAAGAAATTAAATATGAACTACAATGTCTTATAGTAAATTTTAATTAAAGTGGTAATGAAGATAAATTATGATTTAGCTCCAATAACGCATTAAAAAAAAGAAAAGTATAAACAAAGTATAACAAAATAATAACAAAAGAAACATATACTATTTTTTTTTAAAATCGTATCAAGCGAAAATTCAAAGTTAACTCCTGATGTATCAAGCTTAAGAAAATTAGTTAAAAATTGTTCTGAAGAAAGAAACATAATAAATATTTATTTAATAAAAAAAAAAAGATTATTACAAAAATCTATTACAATAAAAACCTTTATTTACAAATTTTGATAGTAAAGCTTGTAATTATTTCAGTTTTTTTTTCTCTCTTTTTCAAGGTATTGTATAGATAAGGATTAACAACTTTTTTTCTTTTTTTTTTTTTAATTCTCGTTTCATTTTCATAAAGATACTTAAGTTTTATTAAAGCGTCGAGAATAATAAATCATTCTCCTTTGAGAGCTTGATCTAAATTTTCTTAACCACTGAATTAATTATGAACATGAAACGATCAAGTTAGGAAAAGTGTTTTCTTAAAAGGCTACAGTTTCCTATTTTTCAAGGTCGCTTTAGTTCAGTTAAAATACTCTTTCTATTTAATTCTGAGACAGTTGAAATTCAATTTTACTTGCTCTGAAATTTCCATTATAAAAAAAAGTAAAAATAAAAAATAAAATAATTAATTAATTATATAATAATTAATTGTATAATAATATAATACAGGATGTTAAAAAAAATCCATACGTCAATACTGTATGGCATACAACAATACTATTCTTTCTTAGTATTCAAATTTAATTTATTGTTTATTTACCACTATTAATGTATTTAGTATCATATTCAATACTACCGGGGCGACCTGTGGTCTAGTGGTTAGCATACCAAAATACTAAGCCACAGATTCGCGGGTTCGTAGCCCGGCAGGTGGCCCTAGGATTTTTTAAAGGCAGTAAAAAATCCTTAGTTATGTCGTCCTTCGGAAGGGACGTTAAATGGGGGTCCCGATCCTGTACGATGTCAGGTACTCGTTAAAACTCCATATCCTAATTAAATCCGGATAGGCAAAATCTAGAGCTCCCACTGTAGCACCCTCCGATTAGCCATAGCAGCATAAAGTGACGTTAAATGAACAAGCAAATAATATTATATTTCTCTCATTCCAATATATCAAGCAAAATGATAATGAAAAAATATTTATTTGAGAAATCATACAAATGCCATTTGGCACATATTGTAATTTCGAGCTTTTTAGGAAATCCTGCCCTAAGGGATTCTCGTGATTCAAGAAAAAATCAGGATTTAAAGATTAGATTTGTAGGACTTATATGTAGGTATAAAAAGCATTAGGTATGATAAGATCATATGGACATACACGAAAATTACTGTGGATTTTGTTTTGGTTTATGTTCTAATGATATTGTATATGGCGAAACGTTAAATAGTTGTTTTGCCTTGTATTTTAGAGACTTACATCTTTGTTTTTTTTAATTTTTTAGCAATAAATAAAAAAAGAAACTGTTCTCATGAAGGATTGCAACCTATCAAGAGGGTTCGCAGCCCGTCAAGCAGCTTTGAGATTTTTAAGTGAGTAAAAACCTTTGGTTGTGACGCCCTTCATAAGGGACGTAAAATGTGGTCCCGAGCCTGTACTGTCAGCTACTCTTAAAATATTTCTATCCAAATAGCGATATCAGCATAGAAATAGGTTGAATAAATAAAAAGGCAACAACCAATGAAGCGTTTCTGTGTTCAGTACATATTCGGTAGAGATTGTATTCATTCTATGACAACTGTTAAGCAGGCAGGCGTCTAGTCCGAGATCACGCTCAAACGTACATCATAATAAGATGGAAAATTCTATAAATCATTATTGTAATTATTAAGCTGCTAATTATTGGATTAAACGATAGGATTGTAAAAGAATAAATTATGTTTAAAGTATTTTTATTTTATCTATTACTACCGACCTGTATAGACTGGGCTTCCCATGGGTAGTGGCGCATATGACTACATGTTTGCCTGTCCTAGGATCGCATCAATTTGATGTGTCAAATATGTGGATTAGATTTAAATATACCAAGATTTATACCAAATGAAGTATTTTATCATGCAGATAATCTAAATAAAATAAAATATATCTTTATATACGAATTTATTATGTTCATTATTTGCGATAACCCCTGTGCCATCGCGGACTTTTATTTAGATCTATGTAAGAGGGACATTCCACCATGCATTTTTAAGGGATTACGCAGCGTCTTCGATGACAGCTTTCAGGCGGCTTGACTTATTCCAACACTTCCAACAATTATCGTTATATTCCAACCGATTTACATTGGATTTTTATTACTTAATAATCAATAATTGTTTAAAAACTAATTACTACTGCGAAGTAATGAAATAAAAAGGCAGTTAAAGTTATAGGATTGGCATTAAGTGCAATCCATGATTATTTTAACCTGAATCTTCTCCAATCTATCTGAGTATATTAAGTGCAATTGAGACAGTAATTTCTTTCCTTCATAATAAAATAAAACCGATAGGTTTTTAATCAAGTTGAGATAGGATTATTTGCGGCTAAGGAAGATCGGATAAATCCGTGGTACTTCGATTGCGGTCCTAGAGAATTAATTGGAAGAATTAAGTCGATTCGACAGTTCTTCGCCATCAGCTGATTCTCCAAGATCCGCTAATTCGATGCTTAGAACTTCGTTAAGGTAATTAACAGGCTCCCTCTACCAAGTTCTGTTCTAGTTGGGGCTTAGCTAAGTCCCTCTCAAGACCTACCTGTTGACAGGGGTCTTAGATTTAATCAAAATATCCCCTTTCTTGTTTAATGGCATTGATATCCATTAGCAGAGAGGATAAGTGATTGTATCTCTCTATTATAGACGATTCGTAGTTTTTATTTATTTATTATTATTTTTTAATTATTCCGCAGGTACAAGTATCAACTTTCATTCGTTTCCCTTATAATATTTTCTAAAAATACAAATTGTCATGAGAGTTTTAGTTTGGAAAGATAATGTAATTATGGGAAACGTATGTACTTCGGTAATCATTTAATGTAGAAATGAATGTTTCAACAAATACATATCATATTATTTCGAAATGTTAGATGAAACTTTTATTTCTTGATGAAATGATTACTGAAATCCACTTATTACACATAATTACATTCTCTTTTCCATATTAAAGGGAGCGGAGTGGCTCAGTGGTAGAGCACTGAGTTGCCAAGCCGAAAATCCTGGTTCAAATCCCGCTGCTGGAAATACTTTTATTTAATCTGTTAGCAGACTGAGATGAAAACTATGGGATCTAGGACCCTCCTGGGGCTCACCCAGCCTCTTTAAGGTTCTTGATCTTGGACAGTTCTGCTGCTTGCACAACCGTTGTCCACCAGGCATAGGTTTTTTTTTTTTTTTTTTTGGACGCTTTCTTACTGCTTAGAATATTTACTATTTTTACGATAAAGTTGACAAAACCTCCTTTTTCTTTTTCAACTTATTTTGTCCTCTTGAAGTTTCCATTCTGACAATTAACTGTTGCAAAGTATCGAATGTGAAAAAAACATATTTTTCCTTTCATAACTTTTAGAATTGATAATTGATATAAAATCGATATAGTCATCTGAGTTATTTACAATGACACATTTAGACTCAATATAAAATTAATTTTTAATGTAACTAACTTACGATTATTATCGGGTTCTTCCATTGCTCACGGATAGTTTCACCGTTGAGCTACATCGAGTAGGATCAATCGACCCGGGTCGCGATTCAGATTGTGTGACTGGAAGGAAAATCAACAGTCAAACATTTGCGAATCAACCTCTCCAGTGATTCGCTTAATTGTCAACAGCCCTTGTGGTCCCAAACATGAACGTGCAATGTTCGTTGACAGCCAAGGGATGGTTATTTCGTAATTAGGATTGCTTTCGCGTTTGGGCCATTTGAGCGAGCATTTGTCTTTTACAGACGTGTTGAAGAATTTTATGTGAATTTTGGACAGTGAGGAAATAGAGTTCGGCTTAAATCAGGAAATGCTTGTTATTATTAGGACTCAAATTTATTTAACTTTTTAAAAAAATAGGTTTATTGAAATTTACAACTATACTGTAACAATAGAATAAGTGAATGTGTGAATATCATTGAGAAATTGTAAGTAAAGAAATTTCATTCAGACATAACCACAGGCAGTACTCTTTTTAGAAGGCCATCTTTTCAGACGGTGCGCCGTGGAGGGTCATCGCGGATTTAAGAAGTAGCTAGGTTTGAAACTAGGTTTGAGAGCGAATACATACTTTTCATGAAAGGATTGGTCAATAGAATTTGGTTCGGGGCAGATCGGCAAATATTTTAACAAACTAAGGAGCGTCGAGTATATTCTGAAGGATTTTGGATCATAAAGATTGGATGGCTTAGTGGAGCCCCGAAGCTCTAATCCAAGAATTAGCCCAAACAGGTCTTATTGTAGTTATATATGTGAATCTTTTGAAATTAATTGGAGCCTTTCGACTATATCTATGACATGTTGAAGTAGCCTGAAATTGCGAGCTTTAGTCCATTATTTAGTATTCTTGTCTTTTCAGCCCAACTTAAATTTACTTTAAATGGTGGATTGAATTGATCAGGGGGTGCGGTCAATGATAACACAAAAATTAAGAAAAACTTAATTTTTATTAATCGTGCCAACGTTTCGGCCTACGCTGTAGGCCAACTTCAGGGAAAATAGTAGGTGAGGTGACTTGTCATAACACATATAACTGTCAACTGCAGTTAGTAGTTGCACAGAATATCCGGACAGTTAAATAAAGGAGACTAAATAATGTGGAATCGCAGAGCATGTCATGCACTTAGTTAATACAAAATTGAAGTGGTAGAGAATAAATATTAATTAAGTCAATTCTAATGGTTAATGTCCCAGGGTTAATTAAGTCGATTATAATGGTTAATGTTCCTGAGTTAATTAAGTCAATTCTAATGGTTAATGCCCCAGGGTTATTTAAGTCAATTCTAATGGTTAATGTCCCCAAGTTAATTAAGTCAATTCTAATGGTTAGTGTCCCAGAGTTAATTAAGTCAATTCCAATGGTTAATGTCCCAGGGTTAATTAAGTCAATTCTAATGGTTAATGTCCCTAAGTTAATTAAGTCAATTCTAATGGTTAATGTCCCAGAGTTATTTAAGTCAATTATAATGGTTAATGTCCCTAAGTTAATTAAGTCAATTCTCATGGTTAATGTCACAGGGTTAATTAAGTCAATTCTCATGGTTAATGTCCCAGGGTTAATTAAGTCAATTCTAATGGTTAATTCCCAGAGTTAATTAAGTCAATTCTAATGGTTAAGTGTGATCATACGGGTTTGGATCTGAGTTGACGGAAGTTTGTAAATATGAAGGTAACGGTATCGAGCCTTCGGGTTCGATAAGTTTTATTTTATTATAAAATTCTTTCCTTCTTTTCTTTTCTTCTATATTTCTTACTTCTATATTATATATTTCATCCCTTCTTTGTGTTCAATATTATATATCTATCATTCCTCTGTTCAAATTATGATTGTTTTTCTTTTTGGCCTTTCATAAAAATCCTTGAGTCCTAGATGTAATGGGATCTATATCTGGCCGCTAACAGTTTAAATAAAAGCCTATCAGCGAGCGGGATGTGGCGACTCAGTGTTCTACAACTGATCCACGCCACTCCCTCAACGAGCACACACCATCTAAATATATTATTTTATAAAATTCTCCAAAAACTGTTATAAGTTTCTTCTCAGATACCAATTTTCTTTACAAGTCGAAGGAAAAGGAAATCAATGATGGTATAAGTTATGTACCATTTTTTCCCTTTTTTGGTATAATAATTTATTCATCATAACTGAAGCTATCAACGTTTTCCGATCGTCACCCCCTAACGGATGACAAACGCAATTAAAAAAAAAACAAACTCAGAAAACAGAAAGGGCCACAGTCACCTTCTAAATACATATTCATGGATGCTAAGGGCCTGGAATAATTTAGCCTCCAATATTGGAAGAGTCACACGAAAAGAATTAGGAAAACAAAGAAATCTTCAGATTCGCACAAAATTAAAAAAAATTTTAAGCGGACGAAAACAATGTCAATCGCTTCTTTCAATTCCTGCAAAGACTTTGCAATTTAACCAAAATCTTGTTTCAGCCTTTTAAAAAAATATGGAAAATGTCCAATATTATTTATAGAATATGTAATTTGTATTGTTATGTTCAGAGTTTTTTTAACTTCCGGATAAACGAAATCCGTATGCCCAGTAACATTACCAGCCCTTCAATTGATACTTATAAGCAATTCGATTACTAGCTAAAATACAAGAAATGTACAAATAAATATATTTTTTTACTCGTTAAATACACCAGTCGTTACAACCACTATCTAGCTATATTGGGTAAATTTATGAAAACTATTAGAGATTAGAAACAAAGTTATCCTGTTTTAATGGAGAATGGAGATAGTTGGAGGGTGCAGTAAAAAAAAAACAACACCGAATAAGTACAAGACTTATATTTAATGTGTAACGACGTTTCGACCTACCTTGTAGGCCATCTTCAGGACAAATGGGAGAGGCGGCTGGGTGGACCGAGTAACAAACACTTAATGTTTCTAACATACTAGAAAATATTTTCAACTTTTCACCAATTCTGCTACAGGACATAAACCAAAATTAGATTCATATCAATGTAGATCAATCAATCTATCACTACAACACGTTCGGAAATATTGATTGGTTAGTTTCTGGATTACGTGTTATGACATCAGAGTAAAAGACATAGATTGGTGGTTTCGACATCAGGTTCGTTAAACATCACTATTATTTCCTTTTTTAATTTTAAATAGTTTATTTTTAATTAATTAAGATTTTATTATTAATAGGTATGGAGTGGCTCGGTGGTAGAGTATTGAATTGCAATGCCGAAAATTCAGGCTCACATCCAAGATGGCAAAATTTTTATTTAGTCCGTTAGCAGACAGGATCATATGGGATCTAGGAATCTCCTAGGGCTCACCCAGCCTCTTGTAGGGGACCAAAAAACTGGCTGTTGAGCGTGATCTAGGACAAATAACCTCCCTGCAGAACCGTTGTCCATGAAACAGTACATTCTCTACCATGTATTAAACCCCAGATCCGTTCAGGGGCTGTAGCGGTACAGGTTCTTAGTTTTTAAACAGTATTTTAGAGATAGAAGGATTGGCTTATCGTTCTTTTTTTTTTCGTAGTTATTTTTAGTTATTATAATATGGATATTTATATAAATCAATACCAAGAAAACTGTGGTATGCTCGAGATCACACTATACCGCACTGCTATATGTGACACCATCTGGAACATTAGGAGCACCTAGATAAATAAGGTAAGGGGCATTTAGGTACCTTAAGGTAGTTTAAGTGTCCCTTAGGGTCGGTGGTACCTTTGCTCTTAAGAGACAAAAGGGCAGTTGCAGGCGAGAAGGTGGAGACTCAACATGTAGATTGTCACATCTAATCACATTTCAATTGTCACACTAATTGTATTCTGATAATTATTTCATATATTTTTTTTTTAAGTTTGTGTTGATGTATACATAGTTATGCCAAATTTAAGGTACCTGACGAGGTATTTATTTCGGCTATTGCCTATGTCATAATTGGTATCAAGAGTATTCTTAATAATAAAAATAAATAAACAATGATAATAGCAATAAAAAAAAGAAGTAAATGGACAGAGTATTTCCCAAGGGATGGCTCAAGACACAGAGCTGTAGTCGCGATAATTGCACCGTCTTTCGCTATCAGAATCCTTCAGTTCTCCCTCGGGGTGTAGTCTCCAGGATTATAGAACGTCCTCCTCTCTTACCTTCGAAATAAGTATTTTATTATTTAATATTAAATTATGTTAATGCATTCTAAAAAAGCAATATCTTTGCGAAATTATTTTAAATTATCGTGGCATAGAAACAAATAAAAAAGACATGCTTAAGAACGAAAGAAGTGAAAACTCAACTTTAGTATAACTGTGTTGTTGTTTTTTAATTTCTAAAACAGTTATAGTCTTATGACAGTTATCAGACCTATTTGGGCATACGGAGTTGAGATTTACTAAACCATCCAATTCATCTCGCGTCCAATGCTTACAATCCAAAATCCTTCGTAAAATCCTCAATGCTCCTTATTATGTCACAAACAAACTCATCCATCATGATCTTAATATATCAATCAAAGGTCCCCTTTCATTATTTGTTAATAGAATTATCTTTTATCTTATAATTAATATATTTACTTGTAATTGTATATCCTCATACAAGACTGAAAAGACAAGAAATTGCTCGACGTTTTCGCCTACTTCAACATTTACTGGACAAACGTTCAAAGCTCCCTATTAATTACTCAGACTCATTTACATGGCAGTTGTCAGACCTACTTGGACATACGGAGTTGAGCTTTACTAAACCATCCAATTCATCTCGTGTCCAATCCTTACAATTCAAAATCCTTCGTAAAATTCTCAATGCTCCTTATTATGTCACAAACAAACTCATCCATCATGATCTTAATATCTCATATGTCGCTGATTTGGCCCAAACTAGATACCTATCCTTCCATGACAAGCTCCATACACACTTCAATCCACTAGTCTCTCAACTTGCTTCCCATACTATTCTTGATAACCCTTCGAGGCGTCTGAAAAGAAGATGGCCTCGAGACTTTCTACTGTAGAACTTTATTGGAGTGCTACCGATGGGTAGTTTCTCCACAAATGTTTTTCATGTCATATTGTACATATTAGCAGATTTACTTATTGTAATATTATTATAGTTGTAAATATCAATAAATTAAATTTTAAAAAAGAGTTATAGTCTGAATTATTTAAATTTTAAATTTGTAAATTTAAATTATTAACATTAGCCTGGTTTATAATATGAAACTTCGAATATTAATTTTCAATTAGTTTATTTATTAATCAAAACAAAGGATGGGCTACCCATACTCAATACTAAATATTAATAATTTAATTGAAGGAATAATAATATCAATTGCACAAATATTAAACAAGTTTATCTCCTACCAAAAGTCGTTAGAGGCGGCTAAAAAAGTTTTCACTTCAAAAAATCAGAAGAACTTTTGATACTTATGGTTTAACAGGTCCCCATGAACTGTTATCCGGAAGTTTATAACCTGAAAACTGATAATTCTGGTACTGATAACACCTACCTAATTTTCCTTTTTGGTGGAAAATGAAATTTACTAAATGAAATTGTCAAATATTAATTCTAGACCCCATAATTAACCTTGGAAAATATTGTGGCCCGGGCAGAGGTAAAAAAAAAATTATTTAAATAGTGAAATAGTTAATCAGTAACTTATATATATCCCCTAACTCCCATCTTGACCATTCATCCCTGAAGAATAACTGCAACATGGGTCGAAACGTCTTTAAGGAGATATTCTTTTTTTTTTTTTAGGAATATTTCCTTCTCCATATTTATTCAGTTAATCAATATTTATTTCTATATAATTATATAACATCACTTATGCATTTTTGTCGAAACTGAACTGAGTATCTTTATATTATTTTAATAGTAATTAGTGAGATGTTTGATTTTACTTTAAAATGAAGTTTAAAGCCGTAGTTTAAATATTATCATTTTCTTTGTTTAGTCGAGAAGAACTATTTGTTGTAATATAATATTGAATTTTCAAATGATTCTCCTGAAAAATTACATCATTTGCAGAATTGACCTTAAAGCACCGTATGTGCGATGTATTTCAGTATAAACTAAGCGCTTTCAAAGCATAAAATGGATGCTCACAATCAATTTATTATATTCCATTGTTTAAATAAAAGTCTTCCTTAATCAAACATTAATTATAACAGTACAAAACATGAAGAAAGAAAGGAAAACCAAGCTTCAATAAACGTTGAACGCTTAGTCTGTTCTTCAAATAAAAAAAAAAATGATGATATGAAGGTTTTCGATTCAGCAGTTTTGTTCATTTCTCTACGGGTTAGAAGAAAAAAAATGTACTTCGCATTCATGTAGGTACGATTCAGCGGGTTTTTTGTTTCACACCTGACTTCTTATGAATTTTCACGTAGGTATCAATTTTATAGCATGGACCTAATTTTGTGAATAAAAAATATACATCTAATATTTTCGTTATGTACTAGCTTTAATCGATTACTTTAAACATATCTAAGTAATCGATTCTAGGTAAGTAATCAAATTAAAGTAATTGATTCTAGATTTGGTAAAACATAGAATCAATTGTTAATTACTATTTGCTGATGACATAACGCTTCTTGTCGATACTAAAGAAAACCTGCATGCAACAGGCAATGGTTGAGTGACAGGAGGAGCTTCTGTAAAAAAAATAAAAACTATACCACTACAACCCATGAAGGGTCTTAGGTGATTTGTCCTAGATCACGCTCAACCACCATATTTCGGGTACCCATTTTTAGAGTCTGGGTGAGCCCCAGGAGGTTCCTAGATCATATATAACCCATCTCCGGCTGCTAACAAAATTAAAGTCTTGCCTGCAGCGGGTTTTGAGCCAGAATTCTCGGCATGGCAACTCATTGCTCTACCACTGAGCTACTCCGCTCTGCGTAAAGATATTAACTCTACCAAATTAATCTAGAGAGGAGGAAACAGACATACAGTTCTACTCCAATGGAGAGCAAGAAATAGCACAAGAATAGAACAAGAAATTTCAAACAGAATAGCAAAAGATATATGAAGGTCATTTATCAGATGCCATATTTCTCCACACCTTCATGTACGGAAGTGGTAGTTGGGTCGCAATGGAGAGGCATATAAATCGAATTACCGCAGTGGAAATGAAATACCTCCGCAGAGACGCTGGGAAAACAGGAAGAGAACGGGTACGGAATATACGAATAAGGCTTGGGAATACCTGCGTTGCATGATTCCTTGTAGAAACGGGAGTTGAGGACGTTAGGACATACTGGCGGAATGAGTTAGGATCGAGATCCGAGGAAGGTGTTGAAGAGCTAGACTACAGGAACAAGACCAAGGACTACGTATAGGTGATTTGTTCACAAGTTGGAACTGGAAAGAGTTAAAACTGTGGAGCAGATGTTGCTGCTGGCACGAGACAAAAAGGCTCCTCCACACTGAAAGGTGTAGGGAGGAAGCGGAAAAATAAAAATAATCTTTAGTGAAGAGAGTTCGTTGCAAATTGAACTATGTGAGTCCAAGAATCCTCGGAGGTGCCGTTGTTCAGAAGAATGGGAATGGGGTGCCCGGACCTGTTCTGGCTCCGTTATCGTCAATGATCTCTAAACTAATTATATCTGGATAGGCAAAAGTTAGGACTTTCCCTGTATCATCGTCCAAATAAACATATTAGCATGATTTGTCGTGAAGTTAATAAACATATAGTAACAAGGTTTACCGCCAAGGAAGAAAAAAGTTTTAACAGTTTAAGATTTAAATCTTTTTCCCCTCATACAAACATGAAAAGACAAGAAACTGCTCGACGTTTTCGCCTACTTCAACATTTACAAGCTCCCTATTAATTAGAAAAGACTCATTTACATGACAGTTATCAGACCTATTTGGACATAAGGAGTTGAGCTTTGGGGCTCTACTAAACCATCCAATTCATCTCGAATCCAATCCTTACAATCCAAAATCCTTGGTAAAATCCTCAATGATCCTTATTATGTCACAAACTCGTCCATCATGATCTTAATATCCCATATGCTGCTCATTTGGCCCAAACTAAATACCTATCCTTCCATAACAAGCTCCATACACACTTGAATTCACTCTCAACTTGCTTCCCATACCTACTATTCTTGATAACCCTCCGAGGCTTCTGAAAAGAAGATGGCCTCGAGACCTTCTACTATAGAACTTAATTGGAGTGTTACCGATGTGTAGTTTCTCCACAAGTGTTTTTTGTTTTTATGTCATTTGTTCATATAAACAAATTTACTTGATGTAATATTATTACAGTTGTAAAAATCAAGAAATTAATCTTAAAAAAAATCTTTTTTGTTCAATTATTTGATATTATTACGATTCGTTAATTACAAATTATTCCTGGTTTGATTTAATGAGACTGTATTGTTTCAAGGACAACGGTTGTGCAGGGAGGTGATTTGTTCAAAATAACGCTCAACCTCCAGGTTTTACTCCGATTGAGTACCCACTTTTAGAGACTCTGTGAGCCCAAGGAGAGTCTAAAGATCGTGCTACTTTTAACAGATTAAATTATTTACCTAACATAGCCGGATTTGGACCCAGGATCTTCGGCAGGCATAACCCAATATGAGTATACTTACAAAACCTGTTTACTCCCCAAGTATATAATAAATAAAAAAAATAATCTCCTATGTTTTTTAGAAGAGAATTAATTATGTTGAGGGATGGGCTATGAATACTTTGAGTTAATAACACCTAATACCGGTGACTTTGTTAGGGCCGACTCAATACAAGCTTCCAGACAAAGTGTGTGTGAGTGTGGGGGGGGGTGTGGAACGGGTAGAATGATTTCCATAAAGGGGCCCCAACTCTTGCTATAAATGATAAAAGTTTCAACTTTCGTAAAGCATTAGCATAATTTCCAACTGCCTTGTTTTTAGACAGCGTCCCGTGTTTGGGTCCGCTTCTAAATGGAAATTAGATGTAATACAGGCTGGAAGTGTATGGATAGTCTTCGAACAAAGTGGAAGACTTTTTTTATGAAGTGGGAGAAGAAGATTATTTAAATATTTTACGAATTAACAGCTTTTTTATTCCATTTAATGAAAATTTATATCTGTTCCACAGGTTGTAGCTTAGAGTTAGGTCTCAAGCTTTAACATTTGCTTCATATATTAATATTTTCCGAAAAGTATGGAAAATAGAATGTAATTATGGGTAATTTATAGATTTCGGTTATCATTAAATCAAGACATAAAAGTTAATACAATCAATACAATAATGAAAAGTTAAAACTTGTTGTGACTCAATTCAAAGCGACAACCTGTGGAACTTACACCGAATAACACTATATAAATAATGACAATCTAATGATAAAATAACATGTGAAGCTCTATTTACTGACTAATAAAGTTGGCCAAGATAAAATAAACGTTTCCTACATAGTCTTTCCTGTTTAACAATTTCTACACAATTAAAATTATATTATTCTGTCCTTTATCCCCCGTTGTTTTAACTTTTAGTTATTATTTGTCCTTATATTTTTATAATTATTAATAAAATTCATTTTGAGTTTAATGATATTTTTTTATAAAATGAATATGAAGAGGAGATCTCTCTAAGTTAATTATCTGTTCTGGGTTCGTCTCCAGCTGTTGCAGATTTTTTCTTTATCAGCTCTAGTCAAAACGTTAAGGGAGAGGGAACGAAATCGTTCTAGGAACACTAATTTCTTTTTATAAATCCCGAGTAATAAAAAGTAACAGTAATTTACTAAAAACATACTAATTACGATATTGAATATTTTTATTTATTATTTTAATTACACCTGTCGGGATAGTTTGATATCTATAAGGAGATAGAAGCATCTCAAGTAGTAGGACTCTGAACTTCTAATTTTTGGACTAGGATTCGCAAATTGATAGAATTTTTTCACTATTCCTCGTGGGGCCAACCAGCCCTTTTAAGTCATAACACGTGTAATATGTAAAACACATATGACTTTATTGATATAGAAATTATTAAATTATAAAAATACAAGTATGTAAATATTAAAATTTTGTATCTAATTCGTTGGTTTTATTATTACTAACATCAAAATTTTCCGTTTAAGCTTTTAAAAACATTTTCATAAGTGAATAGATGCATTTATAAATATTTTTATTATAAAACTCCAGCAACTGTATATATATATATATATATATATATATATATATATATATATGTATTTATATATATATATATATATATATATATATATATATATATATATATATATATATATAAATTATATATAAATATATATATTTATAAATATATATATATATATAATATATATTTATATATATATATATAATAATATATATATATATATATATAATAATATATATAATAATGTATATATAATAATATATATATATTTATATATAAATATAAATATATATATATATATATTTAGAATAATTTATTGATATTTACAACTGTTATTATATTACATCAAGTAAATCAGCTGTATGAACAAAGGAAATGAAAAAAAAACACTTGTGGATAAACTATCCATTGATAGCACTCCAGTAAAGTATTATAGTAGAAGGTCTCGAGGCCATCTTCTTTTCAAACGCTTCAGAGGGTTATCAGGAATATTACGGGAAGCAAGTTGAGAGACTAGCAGATTCAAGTGTGTCCATACACACATGGAGCTTTTCATGGAAGGATAGGTATCTAGTTTGGGCCAAAGTAGCAAGAAATGGGATATTAAGATCATGATGGATGAGCTCGTTTGTAACATAATAAGGAGCATTGAGGATTTTACGAAGGATTTTGGATTGTAAGGATTGGATACGAGATGAATTGGATGGTTTAGTAGAGCCTCAAAGCTCAACTCCGTATGTCCAAATAGGTCTGATAACTGTCATGTATATGAGTCTTTTGTAATTAATTGGGAGCTTAGAACGTTTGTCCAGTAAAAGATGAAGTAGGCGAAAACGTCGAGCAGTTTCTTGTCTTTTCAGTCTTGTGTGAGGATTCCAAGTGAGACGTTTGTCCAGATGGAGTCCTAGATATATATATATATATATTTAAATAACATTTAAAACAATTAAATTAATTGTTGTTAATTTAACATCAACATTACCTCATTTTATTAAAACATCCTTTGACATATTTCTATTTCCTTTGACATATAGGGGAAAATAGGATTGAAGTCTCTGCTATTCAATTGTTCGAAATTGGAAAAGCGTTATTGGGAGGATAAAGGAAGTAATGCACAGTAATTCGACATCACTAAAATTATGTGCTAGTTTTAAGTTTGAATATTTATATCACATTTAGGCAGATATTAGTGGTATCGGCATCGAACCTTCGGGTTCGCTAGCCCTTATTACTATTATAATTATGTAATAATAATAATTAAAAGTTAAATTTTATGATTTAGGAAGAGATTAGTTACAACATTGACTAAAAATACCACGCATTAAGTGTCTAAAGCAGCCGGCAATTGTATTATAAATAGATGACATCTCTACAAAGCAACCATAGCCTTCAGAGGCGTGAATCGATCCCTACCGTCGAATAGTCACTAATTAAACCAGCAAAGCACTTAGCTTGTCAAAGCATTCTGTCCCCTTCAAAGCATCAATAATTTTGTTTGGTTGTAAGTTACTAATGCTACGAGCGATACGAAACAGTGATTCTAAGCAAGTTATAAAAAATAATAAAAATAAATGGTATCTACTCAACTTCAGTGCACTCTATTAATATATTTGAGGTTGTGTTGTGAGATTGGGTGGACCGAGGCGTAAATGAGAGGATTGCGTTAAGGATGATCTAACCGATTGTCGTTTGCTTGGTAGCATGTGTACAATTGTCAATCTTTGAAGAATAAAAAATCATCACCTCTACACCCCATTATGTGCGTTGATTCAGTAGGCGGTGGAGACCTATTTAAAATAGGCTGGGTGAGCCCAAAGAAGGTCTACAGTTGCTACAGTTAAATAATTTATCTATTATAGCCTGAATACGGGGATACCCCCACCCTTGAGGTTTTAATTCTGTTTTATTATTATTTTATTATACGATCGATCCACTCTGATTCTTACATATCACCAGTGCATCCCTTCGCCAGTCTTATCACGTTCCGAATTGCGCAAGTTTTTCCCTGTTTAATGATGTTATTATTATTATTATTAATATTCTATACTTTACAAAAAGTAGAATAAAAACCAGTGCCAAATAAGGAATAATAAAAAATGAAACCTAGGGTTACGAATAATCCTGGGTGATGGAAATCCTATTCTAAAACTAGCCCCTTAACTTTTGTAACGTAGATAAAGTGAGTTAAGTAAATTCCTAAGTTTTAAGAAAGAATGGAAAATCTTGTTAACGCAAAAAAAAAGACTTAGGATCTCCTGAGGTAATTAAATGTGGAATATTAAAATTTTATAAAACTATTTAAATGTATTGAATGTATTTTATTAAATTAATATTTTGTCTATGATTTATTTTAATTTATTATACGAGTATTACTTATATGTTAGCTAAGTTTATATCTCAGAGCTGTATATAAGAGTTTAGCTGTGTATATCTTTATTTTCTATCAACCCACATAAATATAACTAAAATATATAATGCAGGAAATATTTAAAATAATTGTGTAGGTTTCTGGATATAGGATGAATCTATGAAGCTCCTAGGACTCTTGAATAATTATTTTTAAAAAACTCGAAAATAAAAGTATTATTTATATATTACAGGAAGTGCTGACTCTATGTAATAATTTTAAATAACTAAATTAACTAAGGGTTGTTAAAAACGAGAAAAAAATCCGAAAAACAATTTTATTTCCGCAAACTTTTTCATAGCCACTGGTCAGATATCGAATTTACTTAATTATAATAAATTATTGCATTTAGGTATCAACATTTAGTACTAACATTTTCATCTTCGGAGTAAAATAAGTTAATGATTTATTTCGCAAATGATTACTATTCCATGTGATGTTAAGCATTTTTTATGAGATAACTTTAGCAACAGAAGTATCGTTTAACAATTCAAATTTAACTACCTAAAATTAGGTAATAAGGTTCTGTTAAATGTAAATTATTATGTTATTGCATGTTAAATCAATTTTTTTTTTACGGTATATTAGAAACTATGAACATGTATTTTAAAATGATAAAATTACGTTAAAAAAGTATTTTAAATTTAACTATTTTCCTATCCCCCTCTACTCGGAGAACATTGAACTTGCGCATCGTACTCTAGCCTTAAGTCAGGTCCCAGCTCCGAAACTGTTCACTTCGAAGGAATGTATTATCTCATTATTATGCATATATTTAATGAAAGAAAGAACCCAATTAAATTTTTAGACCATTTCTTAACGTAATCTAACTTCTTCTCATGAAATTATAAAATGAGGTATAGATTAAAATATATTTTTTTTTATTATTGGCATTGGAGTGCTACCGATGGGTAGTTTCTCCACAAGTGTTTTTTGTTTTCATGTCATTTGTTCATATTAGCAGATTGACTTGATGTAATGTTATTACAGTTGTAAATATCAATAAATTAATCTAAAAAAAAATATTAGATGGTATATAATTTTTTTTATTTATACATTAGAAACTATGAATATGTATTTTTAAAAAGATAAAATTCTTTAAAATGTACGTAAATGTTAACTATTTTCCTATCCCCTCTACTCGGTGAACATTGAACCTGCACTTCGTACCCTAGCCTCTAGTCAGGTCCCAGCTCGGAAACTGCGCAGTTAGCTGCAATTTATATTTTCATTATTATGCCTAACGTTAAACGAAATACAGAACAAAACTACAGTTTTAAATGATTTAGAAATATAATTTATCACCTTAACCTAAAGTTATGTAATGAGGTACTGTGTATTTAAATGTTAAAAAAGTATTTTAAATTTAAATATTTTCCTATCCACCGCTACTCGGTGAACATTGAACCTGCACTTCGTACCCTAGCCTCTAGTCAGGTCCCAGCTCCGAAACTGCGCAGTTAGCTGGAATTTATTATTTTTTTACTATGCCTAAAATTAGTGAGATAAAGAAATAAATTACAGTATTAAACTGTTTAGTAATATAATCTTCTTCTTCTGAAATTATAAAATGAGGTACAGTTTAAAATATATTATTTTATATTATTGCATGGTAAATAATTATATATGGTATATATATATATACATAAATCAAAAACTATGAATAATTATTTTTACAATGATAAAATTTCTTTAATACAGAACATCAATTTAATAATTTTCCTATCCTATCTACTCCGTGCGTTTTCTCTTGAAATTAGAAAATGAGATAATAATTCTGAAATAATTGTTGTTATTCCATTAGAGCATGATTAATGGTTTTTGAGATTTTTATTACTACCCAATATAGATTTAAATGCTTTAATAAATTGTAGTTTCTAATTGAAATATGTTTTAAAATCCATTTTATTTTCCCTCTTCTTTGAACATTGGACCCTACAGGTCTGTGCAGGTTCGAACAGCTGTACTTTTTTCTCAGTTCTGGCCGAGCTGTGAAGCGATGAACATCGAAGAAATTGTTATAGTCAGTGCTTCTAAATTCATTATATTTTATTTAAAAATTAAACCATTAAATTAACCGAATAAAGAAATAACGGAAATTATCATTTTAAACGCAGAAATAAAGTAATAATTTATCTCACAAGTAATTATAATTTCCAGTTATATTAACACTTTCTTAATGGGAAAGGCTTGATCAAGTAAACTGAAGGTTAACAGTTTTCTTAATATATGCACTATAATTTAAAAATTATTTTATTAAGTGCAGTTTTTATTTCAGAATATATTCTAGGGAGATATGTTATTGTCAATCTACTTTGAACATTGTACCCGACAGGTTGGTGCAGGTTCGTATATAGTACTCCGATATCAGTTTTGCCTGAGCTGTGAACCAATCAACATTGAAGTAATTATTATAGTTTGTGCTTCCGTATCAATAATATTTCATCTAGGATTGAATATTTAATTCAACCGAGAGAACGAATAATGGAAATTTTCATTTTAAACGTAGAAATAAGGTAATAACTTAAAGTAATTAATATTTCACTTTATATTAATCATTTCATAATGAGAGCAATTTAGCAAATGTAATTGTTTAACAATCTTGCTATTGTATATAATAAAATTTAAAAATTATTCTGTTTTTGTATCAGTGCAGTTTTTACATATATCAGAATATATCCAGTGTATTTCATCTACTTTTGAATGATTAATTTAAATATCTGAAGAAATAACGGAAATTAAACGTAGAAATGAGGTAGGAACTTATTTAACAAGTAATTAATGTTTCATATTATATTAAAACTTTCCTAATGACAACGCTTGAGCAATTGAACTGATGGTTAATAATTTTCCTGTTATAAGTACTAAAATTCCAAAAATATTCTATTAAGTGCAGTTTTTGCATCAAAATTTATTGTAGTAAACCATTTTATATTCCGTCTATTCGAACATTGTACTCGACAGGTCTCTGCATGTTCGTGCCTACTGCCTCGTGCTCAACGTAACATAATTAATTAATACTCGTTTTATTAACCATTTCTCTAGCAAATATAAAATTGTTTAACGATTTTCCCATTATATGTACTAAAATTTAACAATTAGTCTAAGAAAGGCTTTTTTAAGTTTAAATATATTTTTTCCTTTTTTTAAACTGGATTTATTTGAATTTCATCTTCTCAATCTAAAATAACTAATTTTTTTGTAAAAGAAACTAATAACATAGATCCACTTATAGACAATGATAAAATTAATATAGTAACAGAAGCACAAGATATAGAATTAACACATAATAAAATTAAATATAATAGTATAACCTACATATATCAGAGGCTTATCAGAAAAAATCGAACCAACCTTTAAAATTTATGACATACCAGAAATGAGGATAGCACACAAAACAAGAAACCCAATCAAAAACATTATAACAAGTCAAAAGGATAAGATACCAATTATGGAAAACAAAAATTTAATATACCAACTTACTTGTAATAATTGTGATGGAATATACATTGGACAAACAAGTAAACACTTAAAAAACAGAATATATCACCATAAAAATAACATTAAACCTAAAGCTAAAACAAGTACAGCATTGTCAGCACATTGTAAAAAGGAATTGCACACTTTTGATTTCGATAAGCCTAAAATTCTACATAGAGAAGATAATACTATAAAAAGAAAAAATTTAGAGGCTTTATTTATAAATGATAAATTAGAAAATGCTGTAAACGATAGAAAAGAGGCAGGAGAAATTAGTAAATTATATTCATCCATAATTTTGAAATTAAAAAATAATAGATCATAAGAATACTTATACATTGAAAAAAAAAAAAAAATTCCATATATTTCAAAATTAATTAATTGTTTTGATAAAATATTATTTAAAAATTATATAGTAAAATAAATAAATAAATTAAATTCATAAATAAAAAAAAAAAAATTTAATTTTACTTTATTAATGTACCTTTTAGAACATAATTAGTTATATTTATACTAAAGTCTAATGACTAATAAAAATAAGAAAAAGGATCAGATGGTTCAAGGATCAAGGTTTGGATTTTTGTGTAATGCAATATAAGTTTGACTATGGAGGACTAAAGATCTCCTTAAAAATTATTTTTAAAAAATATTGACTTTCCAGGTATTTGTACTTATAGTATGTTATCTTTTTGGACATTTATGTAAAAAAAATTTATATTATTGTAATTATTGTTATTTTATTTAAAGTTAAGGAATGCAGAAAAATAAATAATTGAAAATGACACCATAGTGTCGAAACGTTTTGTCATATAAAACAATAAAGTAGTTGACTGGAAGCCGATTTTTTTCTTGAAGTTTAAATATATTTTAAAAAGCCATTTTATTTTCCCTCTACTTCGAACATTTTACTCTATAGGTTCGTACCTAGTACCTCGTGAACCGAAAATAATCGAAGTAAAAGGTAATGCTTTTAATTGCAATATATCTAAAAATTATTCATTTCTCAATTCAAGGATTCAAATAACATTTTTCGTACCAATTTTGTTTTGTTTTTACATATTTTAGTAAGCTGTGAGCGAACATTTTATTATTTTTAAGTATTATATGTATAACTTTTTGGTTTAAATTATTATTGATTAAATAACATAAATAATTATCGCTCTATAACATTCCGATGTTAGTAATTTAATCCACTCACAGAAATAATGAAAATTAATTAATATGTTTTGTAAATTGTGTTGACCCGGTAACGGTCGTAGAGCAGTAGTCATGCATCGAAATGCGAAAGCGGTGTGCTCTATTCCCTAATATTTAATTGAATTATAATTGAATTCATTTATTGAACAAATAGTTAATGTGTATTTTATATATTATTTAATTAGTGGGGTACCGACTAGCGGCGAACTCTATTATTCCAATTGTATAATTTGTCAAATTACTGGAACTCCCATTGCATAGTTGTTATATTGTTTACTTTTCGATTAATGTATAATTTTATTGTTTATTTCAAAACTTGTTCTTGTCCAGTATACTTCAGTTTAATATTTTTATTACACAATTTTGTGAATTTTTTGTACTCTGGCTTCAAATGAATATTTTTTTTACTGTAATTTTTAAACTGCCTTTATGAATGAATTTCAATTTTCGCAATTTCTTTATAGTCATACAATAATTTTGTTTATATCAAACTAACAAAATTAGGTAAGTATTACTTTCCTAGTGAGTAGTTAGTAATATTCACTTTGTAACTCGCACATAGCCGCTGTATTTTAAATTTATTTCACCCAGAATTTTTTTTTTTAATAATTGCGAAATATGAGCCGTTTATTTTGAAAGTGGCCTACCTCCATTTATCTTCAAATATTTAAGGGTTTGCGTTTCGATGAATTTAAAAATATTCGTATAGGATACTAATGAGTCATACTGCTTAAGTGTATCTAAGGCTGTTAAATTTATGGTTCCAATTAAAATGTTAACAATTATTAAGTGAATAATGTATGTTTTCTTATCAAGAATGGAGTTAGGCAAAAATTTTAAAAACGGAATTAGGTCACTTTCAAAATAAACGGCTCATATACCGTGCTTTTAAAATTAAAATTGTTATTAAAATACAATTATGGTTTTATTTATAGTTGATTGGTAGAAAAAAATCAAGGGATTTTTTAAAATTTCTTACAGAAAAATATTTATTTAATGGATTCTTATCATTAGTTATGGTTTTAATTATAATTGGACAAAAAAAAGATCTTCGTTTGTCTGTGTGTGATTATATACATATTTAAGATATATACACACATATACATGTGTATAATTAATTATATTCTTGATTTTTGGAACCCAATCCCACCTAGTATCACTTTGCTTCTTCCTCATCCAAATTAAAAAACCCATTTCTTTTCTACATCTCTTCTTAATTATTAGCTCATATCCATAAGATATAACTAATGACTTCTAGTTTATTATTTTATAAATTGTATTTATTTATTTTGCTTGGTTAATTCTTGTTATTTTTTCTCGAAAAAATCTATACTTTACCGAGCTTTTTTTCTTCACTGCTCCTATACTGAGTTAAGTAAAATCTATCAGTAGGCATTCGACAGGCAATCAGCGTATTTCGTATGTTGGACTGTTGTGCTAGGTCTCCAGATATACTGGTGCCCTTAAAAATCAATTATTTTTCTTCTTCAAGATAAAAACCTCTTCTGTTTCAAGCAGTGATGGAGTAGTCAATAAATCCGCTTCTCCTCAAGGGTGAGACACTGTACAATCCTTTACAACGACAGTTTAAATAAAAAATGTTGCGGGGGAAGGTACAAGCATCTAGTTCACTGAGTTCGTATATTCACTAAAATAAAAAATTGAAAGTGTCAAATTAACTTTGATTTTGATTTTATTATTGATTGATTTTAACTTTGATTTGATTTGAAATTAACTTTTTTTTCCTCTCTCTCTGTGTTAGTAATAGCCAAGATTTGGGTGTAAATGTCTTTAGTTTTATATCTTAAAAAAATGATAGTCGTGTGGTAATTTAGATATTTTAATTCATATATTATAAATCAATGTTAAATTTATGTAATCTGAGATAAATATGCATATTATATTAGGTCAAAAATTAGATTAAAGATAGATGTATGTATATGAACTATTTCTCGGACAACAATTATGCAAGGAGTCGATTTGTCCGAGGGACGCTCAACCTTTTCAACCTTTTTTTTCTTTTTGGTTGAAGGACGCTCAACATTTTTCTCCCTATTAAGGGCGCCCACATTAGTAGGGACTGATTAAGCCTCAAGATGATCTGTAGGCTTTTAATATATTAAATAATTTATCTGCCAAAACTGGATTTGAACCTGGGGCCTCCAGCATAGCAACTCATCACGCATGGAAAAGAGAGTGTAATTGTAGGTGATAAGTAGATTTTGGCAATAATTTCATCAAGAAATAAAAGTTTCAGTTAACTCTGTTTCGCAGTACAGATGCTGTATTTTTTGAAACGTTCATTTCTAGATGAAATGATTACCGAAGTATAAGCATTTCCCATAATTATATTCTCGTTTCCTTACTAAAACTAATGATAAATATTATTTTTGTAAAATATTAAAAGGGAAACGAATGAAAAGTTAAAACTTGTCGTGACTCAGCTCGAAGCGACAATCTGCGGAACTGTTACCCATTTTATTTGTATTGGTTATTTTTTCGCTTATTGTAAATTTATTTTTAGTCGGTACGTCTGTAGTGTGTTACTTGACTTTTTGTATGTAAGTAACTATTCTATTGTTACTTAATAATAAGTAACAAGTCGCGAAGATCGTGGTTAATTAGCCAATAGATAGATGGATATAATTGATATGATCATAGATTGAAGAGTTAAAATACATAAATAGGGAAACATATGTAATAAAAAAAAATATATTAAAAAATATATAACATCTAACAAAAAATAAAAGATATAAATTAAAAAAATAAAAATTGTTATAATAACTGAAATATTAAATATGGGTATATTGATTTATGAACTATATAAAGCCTTAATTTAATTAAAGCTTTTTTTTATTATTAATGCTAGATGCTTTAATAGATTTCATATATTAAATATTTAATTGTTGTTATTTATTGTTTTGTTTATTTGACGTCACTTTATGCTGCTTTGGCTAATCAGACGATGCTGCAGAGGGAGCTCTAAATTTTGCCTATCCAGGTTTGATTAGGATAGGGATTTTTAACGAGTACCTGACATCGTACATGCTTGGAATCGTCGTTTAACGTCCCTTCTGAAGGACGGCGTAACTAAGGATTTTTACTCTCTTAAAAAAATCCTAGGGCCTCCTGCCGGGCTACGAACCCGCGATCTTGGGCTTAGTAGTTGTTATTTATGTGTATACATTTATATTTATTTATATATATATATATATATATATATATATATATATATATATATATATATATATATATATATATATATATATATATATACTTTAGAGATAAGAAAAATAAATTAGCACTAATCTATTGCTGAGAGTTGCTTTGAGGAAGTCTAATTGTAATATGTAAAAAAAGATAATCTCATATTCTTTATATCCTTCGAAGCACAGCTAAATTCATTTAACCTTTCCTTAGTGTGATATCCAGAAATCCCTGTAATGTTACGCACTTGTCAAGAGGATAGAAGTTTACTTAAGTCATTTAACTTAATTGTCAGGGATGTGATACAATTTTAGGGCTTAGGCACCTAAGCGCTTAAATAGCTAATGAAAGTTAAGAAAGGTTTAAAGGAAGGTACATATGACTCGTCAGCGCGAGGTAATTGTAGCTATTATAACTTTCCTAGCTAATTTGGTAACAATTTAGAAGCAATTACCGTTAACTAATTTTAATTGCTAGTATTTAAATTTAAACGAAACGTTTACGATTGTCGAAGAACTTGTACATTTAGGGACGATTCTTCAAATTTATCATTGGACTGTTCTTCAACGAGATGACTTTTTTAAAAATAAATTCTTTCTTTCAATTTTCGTAAAAAAAAAAACTGAACCTCTACATCTCAAAGGTCTTTTGGATTCAGTAATTGATAAAGACTGTACTGTTCCTAAGCCAAAATAGGGAGATAATTTGTCCGATTTCATGCTTAACCACCAGGTTTTTCCCTAACTTAAGGTAACACAGATTAAAGAGGCTGGATGAGCCCAAGTTAGGGCCTGCAGATCCTACAGGTTTCATATGTGACTAATGGCAGAATAAATAGTTTATTTGCGACTGCTGGTTTTGTACCCGAGACCCTAAGTGCAGCAACTCACTACTAGATGTACAATTATCTATGTTTCCAATAAAACATTAACATGATAATAATGAAGAAATATATAAATTAAAAAATAATAAAAGTTGCAAATTTAATTAGCATGGTGCCTTATGAAATTGAACATTTCATGATGAACATTTTACTACTAAAAACTAGAATGATTTTTAAGATAGTATGACTGAAATGAGGTAGCGAATTGGCTCCATAGTAGAGCGCGGAGTTACCGCGCCAAAGGACATGGTGCTGGCAGATTTTAGTTAATCTGCTAGCGACCGGCGATGGATCCTTTAGAATCTAGGACCCTCCTGGTGCTCATCCAGCCACTATACAGAGGTTAACCAAAACTGGGGGAAAAATCAGGCGGTTGGTTGTAAACTTCGACAAATCAACTTGCTACGCAACCGTAGCGTAGCAACAATACAGTTTCTGCCTTGTGCTGAATCCATGGACCTTTATGGGTTGTAGTGGTACGATTTATTTTTCGATACATAAAATAATTTTCTTAATTTAATCCCACATTTGAAAAATTCTTGGTTTCGTATTTTTTCTCGGATATAGGCTCTAAAAAAATTGAATACGAAGATATACTGAGCTTATGAGTATTTTTAAAATATTAATTAAGGTATTTTGGAAATTATATATAATCTAGTCAGTTAAATTAAGGGAAAATGAATAGCAAAAAAATACCGAAATTCTGTTTTATCAGCTAACTACTTAAGAATTAGAGAGCTAACGAAGTAGCTTGTTAAAACAGTCTCTAGTTTCCGTTTAAAATTGACGGTTGATTTGATAAAGTCAATTTGCCTCTGCGTTGGGGCGAATTTATTGTTAGAACAGAACATTAATTATTCATCGACTTTTAAGGCAAAAGCGGTACTTTTAATTAATTGAATACATAGAAGAATAAATAATAAAAACTTTTAAAACATTTGTTCCATGTTTAAACATAGTTGAGTTATATGATTATTAAATTAAGAAAAATATAGTTTTAGTTTTAGTCAATATATAAATTAAATAGATTTTTAGATTCCACTTAACTTGAAACGTTAAACTTATATTTTTTTTTTGTGGATAAATTAGAAACATTTTTTCTAATTTTAATAGCACTAACTTCCATGTTGGAAGTAATCAAAATGAACATTTGTTAACTGCATAATTAAAAAAAATGAACGATTCTCATCTCCATATTTGATGGACTGATTAAAGGCCTTCTTAAGCTTGCTGACCCCGACCAGCGATAATGCATGGATCTGGACCTTTCGCCACGGTCCTCGAACATGACTGTTACTCAGTGTGAAGTTGACTGAGATAAATCGACTCTAAAGTGCTGGTTATGGAGTTTTAAAAGCCATGACTTGAGATATCCAATCTCCTCATCCAGGCCTCTTTTAGATAGTCTCCGCCCCCAGAAGTATGTGCATTGCCTACGCTACACATAGTTGTGAATTCGAATGCGGGTGTCGGCGTTTCTCGAGTACTCATAGAGTATGTGAGAAATTTTCCTCTTAAGGCCGTGTAGTTTCAATCTTATTTGATTTCCTTTCTTGATAAACTTGTCACTTGAATTTCGAATGCAGATCACCTGGTATAGGATATCCTTTTGCATAATTCCTGTCATTTTCATATATGACAGACTTTTTTACCGACAATTTTTTTCATAATATTCAACTCCCTGAATTCATCCTTTTGATGTGTGCATTAAATCTAAGTATACGTTAACCTATTACCTATAATATAAATAATTAAATATAACCTACTTTACTATTATTTTTCAAATGGTTAAAAAAAAAACAATATTCATTAAAACAATATTTTTAATAATTACAAACCTTGAATAATAAGCTGATGTGACAAAATAGAAAAATATTTGAATTTATAAAAATAAAAAAAATCGTTAAATTAATGTTCCGTATACGCATTAGTGGCCGTAAATGGGTTAATGAATACTGTTATGATTTTGGGCCTGAAATTTTTCTTATAGAATCTTTTTATGAATAATTTTTACTTGTTAAAGATCAGTGTTTCAGATTCAAAGAACCGTTCTGGTTTTATGATTGCATTAAATATACATAAAGATACATGTTGGATAGTATAAGTTCACCTTAAATATACGAGGAAAACTTTTTTCCATACAATATCATTCATTAGGTTAATTTTTATTACTCTATTATTATTATAATTATTATATCACTATACCACTTTTTCGAATATTCATTCGATTAATTTCTATTACTCGTAATTACTTATTCGATTTTACTCTATAACTTTCCCCCCGTTTTTATATTAGCCTTGAGGTTTCTCATTTTTTTTTATTAAATTTTTTATCACTCATATCCCTTGATGCCTATATGCATTTTTATTCTTTACTGTGTATCATTTTTGTTTGTACATATTTGTCTTGTGTATTTAGCCCCCCAGGTATCTGTAAAGTAGGTCGAAACGTTGGCTTTAAACTAAATAGTTCTCATTATTTAAACTTTTTTTTCTGCAAACCACCCGGACTATTTTCTTCCTCATTTTGGAATATAAGTCATCCATAACGACCTTAATGTCCCATTTGTTGCTGATTTGGCCCGAACCCGGTATCTATCCTTTCATAATAAACTTCAATCCCACTCAAACCCTCTAGTTCCAAACCTTGCTCTTCAATTCCCGATAATCCTCCGAGGCTTCTGAAAAGCAGATGGCCACGTGACGTTCTTATTTGAACTTTGATTTGTGTACTACTAGTGGGTAGTTCCTCTACTTGTCAATATCATGTCATTATATATCACTTAGCGCCCTTAACCAGCTTCCATTGGCGTTTAATGCCAGTGACGCGGCTGGGAAAGGGGGCTGGGGCTTCCCGGACTCCTGCTTTGCCCTCATTCCTGGGGAAGAAGCTCAGTTCGGGGACCCCAGGCAAATTGTAAATAGGGTATGAATGTGTACATTTTATTTTATTTTTACTATTATTATTATTATTATTTATTTTATTATTATTATTATTATTTTTTTTTACTTTATTTTATTATCATTTCCGCATTAGTTTCTTTCTGTTACCGAATGACTGTAAGCTACATAGCACTATTACTAATTGCCCACAAGTGGCAGATTGTAATATTTCAATAAAGTGTTAATATATATATATAAAAAAAAATATCACTTAGCCTATTTACTTGTTGTATTATTGTAATACCGTTGTAAATATCGATAAATAATTTTTTTTAAATATAGGAATATACATACCCAATCAATTTGATGCCTTTTGGAGTAATTCGAACATTGACTAAGTTTAATGGAACGTACCTGAAGAAGTATAGCAGCTAATCGATTGGAGCGTAGGATGGAAGGAACAAGACGAGACTATTAATCTCCCACAAGGGTTATCCCCTGAAATGTTTTGCGATGGTGAGGATCCCCAGAGGTCCGTGATGAGGGGTTGGTCCCCGGGGGTGGAAAGGTTTTTGTCACTCGTCTCCGATCTTTTTCAGGTCGGATCTCATGCCAGCTCTGGGATCAGTGATAAATCGTCGTCTAGACTTATGAATACATTACTGGAAATTTATTCGTGATTGCTGAGTATACAGGTAAATCGGATAAAGCGATGGTAAAAAGAAATAGCCTCGTAGTTTTCGCCAGGATGTCAAATGACAGAGGGTTCGGTCAAAAGAAGTTGTAGTTAGATGAACCTCCTACCCTTCTCTCAGCAACTTTGATTATTATAAAATAAGCTAACAACAACAAAGGAACTTTATAGGGAACATATAAATACAAGTATAGAAATAAATACCCGTACCACAACAATCAATGAAGGTACCTACCTATTAGACATTGTTCTGTTTCTTGGACAACGGTTGTAAAAGGAGGTGATTTGGCTTCCAATTAACGGTACCCATTAAATGTCCATACAGGCGATTCATACAAGTGAGACACGTTCATTCTTCTGGCACGCAAAATTCCGTTTTATGTCCGAATGTTAATTTAAGAAACATTACTGATTGAAATTTACAAGATTATTATAACAATAGAAAGAGTAAATATGATACCTAATGGCATTGGTATAAATAAACAAACTAACCAGTGGAAGTACTCAAACAACAAATTCAACACAGTAAGTCACGAGACCATAAACCTCGGAGGATTATCGAAAATTGAAGAGGAGGCTAGTTCAGATTAGATCGGGAACGATTCGTGCCGTCTATAATATCGAATTATAGATTTAGAAATCTCTTTGCATCAAATATTTATAAAAAAAAAGCTTTTAAATCGTTTGTAAACAGGCTAAAAGCACCCTTTGCTTGGACCACCAGTGTTGAGGATTCGAAATAATACTCTATTCTTGACCGATCGTAGACCTGAGATTTTCTAGTAAAGCTATATACATTCAAAAAGCGAAAAAATTAACCAAATTGGCTTCGCATAAAAGATACAATTAGAGGTCGACATTGCGACACTTCGAAAATAAGTTTGAAGAGTATCTTTTATTTTATTATTCAACGAAATTTACATCTGTGTTACACTAATACAACAAGTAAATAGGATGAATGGTACAAATATTGGTATGAATAAGGACAAGTAGAGAAACTACCAGCGGTAGTACTCAAATAAATACTTCAACTTAGGTCACGAGGATTATCAGGAATTGAAGAGAATGCGAGGTTTGAAACTAGTAGGTTTGAGTGGAAGTAAAGCTTGTCATGAAAAGATTGATATCGGATTCGGGCCAAATCAGCAATAAACGGTACATTAAGGTCGTTATGGATTACTTTGTTCATAACAAAGTAAGCAGCATTGAGGATTGTACGAAGGATTTTGGATACCAGAGGAATTCGATGGTTTAGTGGAGGCCCAATGTTCTACACCATAAGTGTCTAATAATTGTCATCAATTGTCAGAGTCTTTCGCAATTAATTAGGAGCTTAGAGTTAGTTTGTCTAGTAAATGTTGAAGTAGCCTGGACCGGCGAATAGTTTCTTGTCGTTTCAGTATAGCTTGAGGATTCCAAGTTAAGCGTTTGTCAATTTGTAGTCCTAAGTACCGGACCTGTTCTACAGGAATCAATGTGGTGTTATTAAAAGATACAGGAGGCCAAGAAGTCATGACAAGTATTTTAAATTTATATTTAAAATTAGATTTTCTGCAACTAATATAATGAAAATCCAGTCTCGTTATCTCTTAATAATTATTCTTTTAACAATGGAGGCATGTTAGTTTATCCAAAAACAGTCTGATGTTGATATTTACTATCTGGTAAATGTTTTGATACTAAACACATGGCTAAAACAGGATGAAATAAACATTTTCTTAAAACAAACGTGGTCACTGTTTGGCACTTTTATTTTAGTGAATTTAGATTGCCTATACTTTTGATTATCCAACCCTAATGTCTTCGGGTGTGGTTGGAAAACCTGGCGGTTGAACGTGATCTAGCTGCACAACCGTATTCCAAGAAACATTACAGTCACTACCAGGTACTGAACCCAAGATCCCTCCATGGGTTTTATTACAACTGAATAAGTATACAAATTTTCAACTTTTCAATTACTAAATATATTTTTTATTTATTATTTTTTTATTTTTCAATTAGAAACAGATATTTTTTTTTAACAGGAGTTTCCACTAATAGTGGGTTTCCTTAACCTAGTGATTGGATGGCTTCCTTCCATAATGTCCAATCTAATGGTTCATTCTTCCCGTAGACCATGACCCATCATGGATTCCTCCAGTTCGTTATCCCAGATCTTCCTTGGTCTTCTCCGCCTTCTCGTTCTCCCAATTTTCCATTTCAGGCGTTTTTTCTCAATATCTTCCAGAATGGTTCTTTCAGCGTCCACTCTTTCTCTGATGGTCGCATTTCTTACTTTGTTCATTCTGGATATTCCCGCCGCTACAAACAGATAATAGTTGTGTAAAACCTTAGAAGCTACGAAAAACCCCTTTTCTATCAACATCTCATTTAATTAACATGCTATCAAACCCATTACTTTCAGCTTGATCTAGGACAAACCGCCTGCATGAACTTCCATCCGTTGTCCAAGAAAGAGTACAGTTTCTACCATGTACTGAACCCAAGACATTTCATTGGTTGTAGTATGGAGAAAAAACTAGTTATGTTTTAGTAATTTTCATTATTTTCTTCTCCATTTATTTATTTAATTATCTTGCTACAGTGCAGTTACTTTAAGTAGAGAAACAAATTGATCACAATTTTCAGATTAGAATAAAGTGAGATATATTATTTGCCACTTTTAGCAAGGAAGGTTTGGAATTTAACGACGCATTTTAAATGCTCTGAAATTAGAAATTCCAGATTTCTTGTAGACGAAGAGATGGAAATACTTTAAATGAAGTAGATTCCAGAGGCTGACCTATATGCAATAGTATTTAACGAACATTTATTCTATCTAGTATTTAACGATTCTTTTATACTATTTTGGTATTGTTTAAAGTTTTAAAA
The DNA here is from genome assembly GCA_037127475.1 of Arma custos. Classification (NCBI taxonomy): domain Eukaryota; kingdom Metazoa; phylum Arthropoda; class Insecta; order Hemiptera; family Pentatomidae; genus Arma; species Arma custos. The sequence goes on along the minus strand of CM073765.1, from coordinate 67,922,034 downwards.
TTATCTGGGATATATTGCAGATTAATTATTTTATATACTTTCGGTTTTTATCAATTATATAGATCCTCATTGTAGACTATTCTGACACTAAGATTTAATTAAAAGTAATTCTAAGTGAAATGGTATCTAAGCCATTTTAATAATTATTAATGTATATAAAAGTTTTATTGATGTCATATTTTATCGGCGCTGTCTACCAAAGGATACAGTCGAAGAACTTCTTATGTTATTTAGTGTCGCACCACATAAGTTAAATTATAAATATATTTTTAAAAATTGGCAAATAACAAAACCAATGTCCTTGGCTTATTTAAGCCATCACACAAATTATAGCAATGTTTTTGAATTTAAATGGAAAAAATGAAATGCTCTACATTAAAATTTAAAAAAGGCTATATCATGTTCCAATATGAAGATTTTAGGTGTGTTATTCCAATTCAGAAATTACATTACTTTGTTATCTATTTTTTTTAATTTAATTTATTTATTGTTGTCTACAACTGTATTACAATAATACAACAAGTAAATAGGCTAAGTGATATATAATGACATGATAATGACAAGTAGAAAACTACCCACTGGTAGTACTCAAATCAAAGTTCAAGTAAGGAGGTCACGTGGCCATCTTCTTTTCAGACGCCTCGGAGGATTATCGGCAATTGAAGAGGAAGCTAGGTTTGAAACTAGAGGGTTTGAGTGGTAATGAAGTTTGTTATGAAAGGATAGATACCGGGTTCGGGTCAAATCAGCAACAAAAGGGACATTAAGGTCGTTATGGATGACTTTATTCTTAAAAAAATAAGGAGCATTGAGGATTTTACGAAGGATTTTGTAGGGATTGGATAAGAGAGGTATTCGATGGCTTAGTGGAGCCCCAAAGCTCTACTCCGTAAGTCCAAATAGGTCGTATGATGGTCATGTAGATGAGTCTTTTGTAGTTAATTGGGAGCTTAGAGAGTTTGTCTAGTAAGTGTTGAAGTAGCCTGAAACGTCGTGCGGTTTCTTGTCTTTTCAGTCTTGTATGAGGATTCCAGGTTAATCGTTTGTCAAGGTTCAACCCTAAGTATCGGATCTGTTCTACAGGCACCAGAGGGATATTATTAAAGGATACTGAAGGGCAGGAAGTCATTGGTTTACGACGTAAGGTAAAAGTGATTTGATGCGATTTTTGAGAATTTATTTTAATCCTCCAGTTTTGACACCATTCTTCAAGATCAGTGATATGGGATTGGAGGCTTTGGGATGCAATAACTGGATTGGTGTTGACTTATAATACACATGTATCATCAGCATACGTGGTAAGGATAGTATTAGGATGAGTTGGGATGTCAGCTGTATAAACTGTATATAGGATTGGACCAAGGATACTTACTACCTTGAGGATCTATTTTTTAAATTTGTTTTTCTTTTCTATTTTTTAATAAGTCACATAAACTATTCAGAACCCGAAATGACTTTTCATTAATGATTTAAGATACGAAGAGAAAACTAACTAACTAAAGACTAACTAAAGATAAAACATAAAAAGAGTTTTGTATTTATCCTAATCAAGAAACAAAAAGCTCTAAGTTTTAATAATTTACTGGGGTCTTTTATCACCTTCGTAAAACATAAAACAATATTATTATATGTTATCTATTCCCTGATTACATGGCAGACAAAATGCTTTAATAGATGAGCTTATGACTAATAAAAACATTTACGACTTAATTATAGGTATTATATATAGGTGTACGAAATATTGACAAGAAGCGAGCCTACTCTTCCATAAAGTATATTGTATAAATATTTGTTGAATTATTTACGGTATCTAAATTATTAGCTTTGGCAGTATCAGAATCAATCTAGCACATCGGGCTCTTTGAACACAGCAGTGTTCCTCTGAAAAGTCGGCGTTGTCTTGTGGAAGTCTGTGTAATATTATTTGACAGCGTCAGGAATCGTTGGGATTTCTATGTCCCTTTGTTGCGTGTTGTCACTTAGGATGGAGCTTCCAATATTTCAAGTAAATGCTTTCCACTGGAGTTTTTAGGATGATGAAGGTTTTAATGGAAAGTTACTATAATTTTGTATGTTATTATTCATCGTATAAATCAGTTTAATCTCGTGATGTTTTAATTTTTTAAAACGAAAGCGAAGAAGCTTTTTTTTTCTTATATTCTAATTTTCTGCCTTTTTCGTGGAAAAGTTTTGTATTTGGTGTTTGATTAAATGTTCAGTAAATAAAAAAAAAATATAATGCAATTAAAAAACTCCTAAAATCAGGGATGAATTTTTTGTTTAATCTCCATTTATTCATATCGATAAAACATTTACAATATATATATATATATATATATATATATATATATATATATATATATATATATATATATAATACATAAATAGATTAGGGATGAATGAACAAAACACAAAAATATATAAAAAATTCTATAATTGGAATAATCGAGGTATGAAAATAAATGCTTTTAAAATAAAATTATTAAATACATAGTTAAAAGTTGACTAAATGCTTAAGGTTTTTTTTTTGTTTTGTTTTTTTAAAACAACATGATTATGAATGACACCACCAAAGCATAAAATAAACTAATTATAAAGAATCTCATTTTGAATCCTCATACACGACTGAAAAGACAAGAATCTGCACGACGTTTTCGCCTACTTCAGCATTTACTGGAGAAAAGCTCTAAGCTCCCAATTAATTTAAAAGACTCATTTACATGACAGTTGTCAGACCTATTTGGACATAGGGAGTTAAGCTTTGGGGCTCTACTAAACCATCCAATTCATCTCGTACCCAATCCTTACAATCCAAAATCCTTCGTAAAATCCTCAATGCTCCTTATTATGTCACAAACAAATTCATCCATCATGATCTTAATATCCCGTATGTTGCTGATTTTGCCCAAACTAGATACCTATCCTTCCATGACAAGCTCCATACACACTTGAATCCGCTAGTCTCTTAACTTGCTTCCCATACTATTCCTGATAACCCTCCGAGACCTTATACTATAGAACTTTATTGTGCTATCAATGGGTAGTTTCTCCACAAGTGTTTTTTCTTCATTTCCTTTGTTTATACAGTAGATTTACTTGTTGTAATACTGCTAAAGTTGTAAATATCAATAAATTAATCTAAAAAAATATATATTTATATTTTATATTTTAATTATTAATTATTAATATTTATATTTTATTAATATTTTAAAAACATTTTATTAATATTTAATGACGGCCTGTAATGAGATGGAGCTATTATCATTATTAACTCCACTGAGCTATTATTATGTCTGCCTCCTCCTTGATCTAGGCGGTTATATAGAATTAGTTAGTAATTGATAAGAGCTCTGAGAAATGCATATCTGTGCCACATGTAACTATGTATTAATAGCAATATTAATTGTATAAAAACTGCATTTGAGTTTTTGCTTATTTTTATGTAGTTATACCAACAATAAAGGATCGGTGATTAAATTTATAAATGATCATTATTCTCAGAAATAAAATAAATAATATTTATTAATATTATAATATTAACAGATTATATTCCAAGGTGTACTACAAGGTACTGTGCTGGGTATGTTCCCGTAGTAACAATAATTGTTTAGTCTTTTGCTTCTATGGTTCTTCAGATCTTTCGCTATTACTTATCTTAATTTATTGAAATATACACTACAATATACGCAGCAATTAAATAGAAATAATAATACGTAGTGGCGTGAGATAAAAACAATTAGAGAAATCACACACTGGTAGTACACGAATCAACTCCGAAAGTCACGAGGCCATCTTCTTTTCAGACGCCTCGTAGGATTGTAGGGAATCAAAGAACTATTGTAATCGAGTTGGGATAAAGTTTTTCACGAAAGGACTGGTATTGTTTTCGGGCAAAATCGGAAACAAATGGGACATTAATGGATGATTTAATTCGTAACAAAGTAAGGAGCATTGCGTATTTTACGAAGGATTTCGGATTGTAAGGATTGTACAACGAGAGGAATTCAATGCTCCGCAAGTCCGAATAGGTCTTATAATAGTCAAGTATATGGGTCTTTTGTGATTAATTAGGAGCTTAGAGCGTTTGTCTAGTATGTGCTGAAATAGCCTAAAGCGGCGAGTTTGAGGATTTCAAGCTAAAAGTATATCGTGATGTCCTGAAGTTAACAAACGGTGGACGAATTGTAAGAAAATATATATATATATATATATATATATATATATATATATATATATATATATATATATTTTCTTACAATTCGTCCACCGTTATATACACCGTAATATATAAATATATATATATATATATATATATATATATATATATATATATATATTTATTTATTGAGTTATTAAGCATTATTATATGGAAATACAACAGAACTATCTAGGTGATAAGGTCACCTGTGGTCTAGTGGTTAGCGTAACAAACTACTAAACCCAAGATCGCGGGTTCGTAGCCCGGCAGGTGGCCATAGGATTTTTTTAAGGGAGTAAAAACCCTTAGTTACGCCGTCCTTCGGAAGGGACGTTAAACGGGGGTCCCGAGCCTGTACGATGTCGATCATTATAGCTTATTGCCTATGGACTGCATCTAACTTAGAGACTACTTTCTTGCATGCTGTAAGCTATCAAATACATCTCTACACTCCTTCCTCCTGCCTTCTCTCTATCCAAATCTCAGAGCTAGTATTTATAGATGTAAAAGAAGAGGGCTGCTCAAGGAAGTTACATTGCTGACAATACGGCAGTTATTTCATAACTTAGGGCTAAGGGAACGGCAGGTATAATAACCTTAGTAACCCTTTACCCAGCAAGTGTAATAACCTTAGCTCATCAACCCAATCCAATAAATTTCTGTTCTGTATTTTAATTATAACTACGCTCTTACACACGCATATAAATATACTTAAAAACACTTACAAGGTATCGATCCAGCTAGGCATGTGAGATAGAGGAAGTTTAAATTAAGAAGCTTAGGTGACACCTGGAGGAGGAGAGTACTCACTCATGCTTATAGCACACCTGAGCTAGGGAGGGGGGTTCTGGAGGTGGAGGGCTGTTGGTTTATGTATTTGGCCCTTGGAAGGAAGGTAAGTGGTGGAGCGGGAAAGTGGGAGGGGGGGGGTGCGATCTCATTTATAATTCATCTCAAAGGTCTCGTCCCTTTAAAGGGAATTATCGCCTCGTCTTGGATCCCACCATCTTCTTTTATAGAACATCTGGGTTATATTAATTGTTATCTTCCCTTTTACGTTTTGGACCTACGAGTCGCATTTAAACTCAATATTAAATGCGATATTTATTTATTTTGGTTATGGGAATACCCGTGTAAAAATAGAGCCTGCCATCGCTGTATTATATAAAAGTTTTTAGTGATGTATTTGTTTAATAGGGAGCTGGGTAGCTCGGTGGTAGAGCGCTGAAATGCTAAGCCGAAGAACTTGGGTCCAAATACGGCTGTGGCAGATATTTAACAGCAACGGATCGATCTTCTAGAATCTGGAAGCCCTCCTGGTGCTTATCCAGCCTCTATCAAGTGAGCACCCTCGATAGAGAGAAAACCTGGAAGTTTAGCGTGATCTAGGTCATTTCACCTCCTATTATAATAAGAAACTTTAGTTTAGATTTAATTTTTAATTTAAATTTTAATCTTAATCTACTTAAACAGGTTTTGATTTGATTATCCTAACAGGGAAAATTTACTGCAAGATTTTTTTTTTCTGTTCATGAGTAGGGAGTGAGAGGGTTAAAAAGTGTGTGTGAGAGAGAGAGATAGAGAGTGAGAAACAAATTGAGTGTGTATGTGTGTGTGTGTGTGTGTGTGAGAGAGAGGGAGAGAGAGAGAGATTTTGGTAGATAGGATCTCGATTCCATATTGAACAGAAATTCACATCGGACCTTCTTTATACTCAGATGAAATTGAAAATTGAGCTATGGGATAATGTAATAGAATCAATAAATATCAGAGGCGAAATGGTTCACTATATCGTATGATATCCAACTTATCCAATTACATTGGGAATAAAATAAAGAATTCATATGGATTGAATAACAGGTGATGGATGATTCCTGTAGAATGACCCTCCTGTAGATCAACCAACTTCTATAAAGTGGGTACCCATATCGGAGGAAAACCTGGTGGTTGAGTGTGATCTTGGACAAATTAGTTCTCTTCACAACCGTTGGATTAGAAACAGTGCAGTATATACCATGTGCTGAGCGCAAGACCCTTCATGGTACAGTTATTTTGTTTTAAATAATGCCATTTTAATAATAATTTTTTTTTGTTACGATCCTAATTTTATAATAAATTTTGCTGAGAGTAGGGTGAAAGGTTCATCTGAGTATGTGATTATATTTATTTCCAATATAGTTTCATTAAACGTCTTTTATACTGCTACGGCTAATCGGACGATCCTGCAGTGAGAGTTCTTCTTATTTCTATCCAGGTATAATTAGGATCTTTAACGAGTACCTGACTAAGCTCAGGCTGCGGAGCACTCTTTTTACGTTCCCTCCGAAGAATAGAAACTAAAAGGGTTATTTACTCCCTTTAAAAATCCTAAGGTCACCTCCTGGGCTCCGAAGATCTTAGACATAGGTTATTCTCACACCTGCAACTACACCACAGGTGACGTTTCCAATATAGTTTTTCTATTTTCTGTTAACTTAAATAGCCATACATTTATCCACAAATGTGAAATCACGTAAGAAAAGCTTCGTATAAAACGATCTATTTTTAAATTTCTAATCACAATGACCGTGGAACATCTGGAGTCTGATAAATCCCACTCACCAAACTTTACCCAAACAGATTTGGAACTAAAGATAGCTTCTAAAAGTTCTGATGACATTGAAAGTTCACGTGATTCATCGATTCGTTTCTGGAATTGTCCAGAAGGAAAAAGGCCCTATATTATCTTGATTCTTCGGGTTTAAGTAAATTAATTTGTTGTTGTTTTTCAATAACATAGCATTATTATATTCATCAGGTAGCAGCGTAGGTTCAATGCGGAGAGTCATAAATTTAATCTGTCAACAGACCAATACGGACCCTATGGATCTGCATATCATTCATAAGCTCAACCAGTCTCTAGTATGAGGATTCCCTTAATGACGGAACAACCTGTTTGTTTTTGGATGTCCAACTGACTAAATCTCCTCCCCCCACAAGAGTTGTCTTACACAACAGTCTCTACAATGTGTTGAGCCCAAGGTTCTTCATGGGTTGTAGTGATACATGTTTTTTTAAGTTTATTTACGTCCTGAATGATGAGTTTTTGTGTGCGTTAATAAATTAAATGCCAGTTTTTTAATATTTTTGTTTTGTTAACTTACGTTGTTGTTTATGGATTTTTTTTATTCTAAACTTTTTATTATTCAATATATTTTAAATTTAATTGTAAATTATTTTAGATATGTCAAAAGTCGCATCATTACTTACGTTCATACTTGTTGCCCAGTAAAATATATATTAATGTATTTATTGAAATTTAAAACTGTATATTTGAATAAATCAAGTAAATATAATGAAAGATAAATAATGTTCAGAGATAAAGGCATGTAGATGTATATACATGTATATGTGTCTTTTGTAATTAATTGAGAGCTTAGAGCGTTTATCAAGTAAATGTTAGTATCAAGTAGACTGAAACGGTGTGCTGTTTCTTGACGTTTCAGTCTAGTATGAGGATTACATGTTAAGCATTTGCCAAGATGTAGTCCTAAGTACAGGACCTGTTTTACATGAATCAGTGGGATGTTATTAAACGACACAGGACAGCAGCCGGAGATGGATCATATGGGATCTAACACCCTCTAGGGGCTCACCTAGCCTCTATAAAGTGAGTACCCAAAATAAGGGAGGAAATCTGTCATTTGAGCATGATCTGGGATAAATCACCTCCCGATACAAACGTTGTCCTTGAAACAGTACAGTCTCTACCATGTACTGAACCCTAGAACCTGAAATGTACTGAAACCTGTTCACGGGTTGTAATGATACATGTTAATTATAAATTATATTAGTTATATTATATTAATTATATTATAATCTTAGCAGAAAATGAGTAAATTATAGCCTCACTTATCTACTGAGCCTATAGTTAAAAATTACAAGAGGTTTCACACACTTCAAACAAACTTTTAAATAATCGAAATGTACAGTGTTGCTAACCAAAAATAAAGTTCCTAAGGCGTGCAACTCCGTAACTTTATCAGTAGGATATTAAGCATTAAACATAGCCAATTCATGGCATCACTTAAGAGCACCTTTACAACTTGTGCCGAAGCTCCTAACTGGAACTTATAATATTGCATTATCACCCTAACCGGGTATTTACTAAGTGGGACTAAGGAAGTTAAGCCCACACCGACTAAGTACTAGAAGCAAGCCCCCATTATTTGATTAAACTTGCCTATGAAAGCAGCCTCCCTGGCTTTCACATATTGTTCCCTGAACCTCCTTCATCCTTCAGGATATTGTTATTAATCTGTCATTGTTATTATTCTTATCTAATAATTATTATATTTTTTTATTTTTCCTAACGCATTTAAGCGGTTCTGAGTGCATTTTACATAGTTACTTTCAAATTAGAATATATATCACAAAAATATATATATATATATATATATAACCTTTGCTTTCATCTTCAAATAACAGTGAAATTTCCAATATTTGCATTATTTAATTTTATAATAATTTCTAAACTTATATATATATATATATATATATATATATATATATATATATATATATATATATATATATATATAATTTTCCTAATAGCACTTTTAAAGACTTTTAGCTGGTCTAGAACTAAATAAGAAAAAATCTCGGAAAAGATACTAGACTAGGAAAGCTAACAATAATGGTAAAAGTATTTATTCAAGAGATTATGCAAATGTCTCTTGGCATATATTGTATAGGCGATCATCTTTTGAAATCCTCCCCTTAGGGATTAACGTGGCTGCGTGGATGGAGAAACATCTCATTGAAGGCACTCCAAGCGTGGTTCATCTCGCTGTAGTGCGTAAATTGCTGCTCCAGAGACGTTTCAGTCTCTTTGTCGGATTCTGTGGTAATGTGCCCGTTTATAATGATTGTACAAGTAAGTTTGGATTTCCAGAAGTGAATCATTTCGCGATTGTATCAGTCAAGAATGGTATGTTGAGACCTTAGACTAGGAAAGATATATACGTATATAAACGACTTTAATACAACAATGCGTCATATGTTGTAGTCTAATTCATATAAGCCCTGCCGCCATTTGTTTTCAGACTAGGAAAGACAAACTAAGTTTATGAGGATAATTAGATATTAAAAATTAAAGGAATATATATAGATATACCAAACCTTACGTTGCAGTGAATCATGGTTTCTAAAGTGTAGCGACAGGCTGCTAATAGCTCCATATCCATTCTCTATGGTGCCTATACACCATTCTCTTCCCCACCGATGTAAAATCGGGTTCAAGGACACTGACGAATCAGTTTAGATCCATGGATTATGGGCGCTCGAAGTCAGTAAGCGCACGAGGACCTACATACCTATCCTCTAACCAGGCCATGTCTGTACAAAATGTTTATCTACGTTAGAAATACCAAATTTCTGCTGGGATCAGAAACAGAATCTCACCAGCAGCCCGGCCCAAATACGATAACTTAATAAGGAAGGTTATAGAACAAAATCCGGAAAATTCTAAACAAAAAACTGAAATTACAAATATCAAATATTTAATATTGAAAAGTAAAAAAGAGACCTTACATAAATGTTAAGACCGTGGAAAAATTCCAACGAAAAGCCTTCCAAAGGACAGATAATTTCTATTTCTGTTTTAGTTTGGAGACTTAAGCCTTTTCGTTGGAATTTTTCCACGGTCTTAACATTTATGTAAAGGTCTCTTTTTTACTTTTCAATATTAATATATTTTGTGGAGTAGCCGTAAGTCCACTGGTTTCTTGATAATGATAATTTTTTTTTCTTGCATTTTAACTTTCATTTTTTCATATGGTCTTTCGTCTTAAGTTTGGTGATGTTTGCTATTATTTATTTTTCTTGTGGTGCTTTTTGAAATTTGGTGAGTGTATATTGAATTTTGAATTTCTGAAGTATCTATCAGCTGTTTTTATTTAACCTTTACCAGCTGGGGTCGAGTAACCTTCCTTATGATTCTTTAGTTGCATTTGAGCCTTCGAGGTGGTGGGATGTTTCTTGGGTGCATTATTCATGTTTTGTTTTGCTGTTATTCTCTTTCTACCCTGAGGATGCCTGAATGGGCGAAATATTGGACAGATAATTTCTATTTCTGTTTTAGTTTGGAGACTTAAGGCTGTTCGTTGGAATTTTTCCACGGTCTTATCAAATATTTATTTGGGAATATTTTACAAACGTCGTTTTTTATATATTGTATTTGTGTTCCTATTTTGTCAGAGAAACTTCCCATCAAAGTTACTGCTTGTTGTATATCTCTATAATAGATCTCTAATCCTGATGGGTTTTGATCTCCTTATAATCTGTTCCAATGTGTCTGCAAGTAATGCTGAAGCCATTAACTTTGGGTGAACACCAAGTGAGCTATGAAACTTTTCGTAGTTTTCCAGAATATCATTAGCCACAAATGGTAAGTGAAAGAAATATTTTAATTTCACTTTTATAAACCTTCCAAAAAGGTGCATTATTGTATAATTTGTATGAAAAGAATAATGAACCCCCCTTAGAGAGGACTTATAGAGACCAATTGGGCGAAGTTGGGTAGTTAGTCCTGAAAGCACACTTATTCCAATCGGTTGCTCCCTAGAGGGTTCTTCGATCGCTGAAGGGCTTCGTGGACCTTTGCAAGATCAAGAGGACGAACCAAGGGCCCAACTTGTGTTTAACCACAACCACTTCACGATTATTCAATGACCGAATAATCGGACCTGGAATCGGACCGCCGAAGTTTAAATAATTACCGTGTTACTTAGAAGTGTAGTGTGAAGATCTATTCCAGGAACAGGAATTCAGGGTTTTGATTTTATATATTAACTTCCTGTTTACAATATTATTACATATATTATATTATCAACATACAACTAAAACGGAATTTTACTCACCTAAAAATCACGAGACTTAAATAATCAACTGTACGGATATTTTTTTCTCTCAATACATTCATCTCAAACTTGTCTTAAGAACCATTTTAAATTTTTACTAAATTCAAATACAAAAATTCGCCTAGCAAGATAACTGCTATATTAAATACTGATTTCGATGTATGCTGCATTTAATCTTCTTTGACGTAAATTTTTTGGATTTTATCACCTGATTGGTTTAGAGAATTTAGTCATTGTATTTTGGATTTTTCCAATAACATTCCAATTAATATACAATACGATTTAGACGGATATGAAGAACGGGTTAGCTTAGAGATTATAGTGCAGATTTACTATCCTGACCCCTTAGGATCTACACCCCCTAGGGCTCACCCAGCTTCGTATAAATTAGCTTCATTATCATTCATTCATTATCATTATCATTCATTAATTAGAGGAAAACCTGGTGGTTGAGAGTGATCTCAGACGAATCATGTACCCAAGGTCCTTCATGTGTTGTAGTGGTACAGGTGTATAAATAATATATTCTATATGATATTTAAATTAAATATTTCAGAAAAATTTGTTGTAATATACCGAAAGCTTTTTTTATTATAAATATACTTGAAACTGGTTTATAAAAATTTTTTTTAAACAAATATCTTAAGCTATGTAAATTATAATAAATTGAAATAACTCGTAAAAGGCAGAAATTATCTGTTTACTTCTTGTTATTAGCCTGTGTCTCAATCTTATTTTCGTGTATCTAACCAACTTTCACTCAAGAAGGGAATAAAAACGTTAGAAACAACATGAATATCTTCTGTTCTTCTATTCCTCTTTTCCTGTGTTTCCTTTTTTCGAAAAACCTTGCCTTATAGAATAGAATAAAAAAAGTAACATATTCTGGGACTAAATCCCTTTAGAATGACAAATATAAACAGAAAAAGAAACATATTATTTATCAGGTCAGAAGGCTAAATGTTACAAATCAGAAAGCGTGTAAAAAATGACAAAAACAATTTAAATAGAAATATTTAAAAAAAAAATAATAATAAGTAAATAAACAGTACGATTCTTGACAAGATATTAAGCTATTAAAAGAAATAGATAAATCCATAACTTTTGTTAAATGCATGATCTAGCATGCAATAATTTCCTTACATGATGTATACCTCCTTAAAAAAACAAAATTAAAACAACTAAATAACACTATGAATTATTCAATACACTATATTCTTAGCAAATGACTAACCTACTTAGAAAGCATCTTTTTGGGAAGCTAGGAGGTGTTGGAAAAGCAAGTATTTAAATTACGATAGTGAGGGACTATGACGGATGTTAAGAGGGATTGAGTTCCACACTGTGGTGGAGCCGGCGAGGAAGGAACGTTGGAATGCTTTGGTTCGGTGGGAACGAATATAGAGATCGGAAAGGTGGGATCTTAGGATCTGAGGATTTGAAGGGTGTTGAGAGTAAATGGATTGGTATAAGAATGAACAGAGGAAATATTGCCTCCGGAAGGGAGGGAAGAGCCACTTTAACTCATCATAAAGGTGGGACACGCGCGATCGCCGAGGAGTACCAAGGACGAATCGTAGAGAGCAATTCATTTTTCTCTTTAGTCTGTCTTCGAGCATTTTATATAAGGTTTTAAGGCAATATTTGATGGTTGAGGAGTGGGTTTTTGGTTTTTTTATAATTCGAATTTAGGGGAAAATAATCTCGTTTAAATCACGCCTATAACAACTGTTGTTGTAGGAACAGTAATAGGTAGTTGGGTACTTCAGTGTGTAGTGTGTCGAGTTCCTGTGGGATAGATGGACCCAGTGGTTTCAACACTGGGGCTCACCCAGTCTCTATAAAGTGGGTACCCTGAATTGTGAAAAAAACCTGGCTATTAAGCCTGATCTGGGACATGACACCTCTATGCGCAACCATGGTCTAAGAAGCAGTACAGTCTCTATCCTGTACTATCATTTTGAATTTTTTCCAAATGCATTTCAGTAAGTTTGGAGTGCGACCAATTAAACTTTAATTTCGAAAGTTCAGAAGTTTTTGTTTTAAATTAGAAATTGTTATTTTCATTAACAATAGTGACTTCTAGACTAGAGGGACGGTCACATAAAGGACTGAATAATTAACCAGAGGGATACATCTGGTGTGGCGGTGCTTTAAGTTTGACATTTGAATAAAGTTTCACCTCCTGTGTGGCTAAGGACCCAATGCGCTGCCTCCTTTACATAAGACAAAATTAATTTAAACTTGAACAGAGTGAACTCAGGCCTTGCTTCAATTCAACTCAGTTTCAATACCTCAAAGTCCTACTGGCTCGTTAACATATCTCCTAATAGTCCTTAATAGGATCCCGATTATTAACCCAATTATCATCAGGCTTATTTTAAGTTCTATGTTGTAGTTGAAAACGTAAGAAGTACCGCTTATTCGAAAAGTACACGAGTGGCTTATAAATTTGTTTCAAAATTAAGCTTATTTCGTTTTAAAACGAAATGTATTGGGGTTTATAAAAAAAAAAAATGGCCGTTTTATCAAATTCCTTTTATATTTATCAATACTTAATAATCCCTTTAGAGCACTCTCTAAACTTGTTTACTAACACTGGACTTCTTAAAAAAAAGCCTCAGTTTATTTATTTATTTCAAAGAAGAAACATGACAGTGTCCTTTACTGGAAAAAAAATTCACAGCCGCTGAAGCAACTCGTGAAATTATTAAAAATGAGGGTGGTGTCCTTGGCCAGCGCACTGCGCGGCGTTGGTTTGAAAAATTCAGCAGTGGAGATACGACGTTGGAAAGTAAGAAGGGCTCCGGGCGACCATTAATGGATATTAATGAGATTCTGAAGGAAGCCGTTAAGTCAAATCCGTCCACAAGTACTCGCGAACTTGCCAGGGAGTGTGGTGTGTCGAAAGGCATATTATTTACAGACTTTTGAAATCTGGAATTTGATAAAACGGTCATTTTTCTTGATACACCCTAATATATTATTAAAAAAAAAATCAAGAAAATAAAGGCTCTAATAATGGCAGGAAATCCATTACGAAACTCGTGTTTTTTCTAAAAATCAGAGTTTATGAAATATTAAATCCTTGCAACTCTTTTTTACGGATGTAAAACATTCCAGCTAACGCTGAAGCATAAAAAATCCTTCTATTCCAAAGGAAAAGAGGACAATATAAATTGCACGGCAGTACGACATTAATACTGGCTCCGACCTGGATTTTCCAGAGGAGTCGGTCTTTAATTCCCAGGGCGATTTAAGACTAAACTATTAGGGGGACGAATGGTAGGTAGTTCGGAAGCAGCGGGGCGAAATGGGGACACTCTGTTCATCACTCCGCTACGCTTCGGAGTAATCTAGCCTGGATTAGTGGCTATGGCTAAACAGGTTCCTCTGATGCATATATGTAAATAACTTTGTGCACTACTCACTATATAGCCTTGATTTAATAATACATATATACCTACGTATATATGCATATGTGCCTATCTTTTTGGAAGGTAAACGTTTGGCTTCGCTTCAGCAACATGCTCGAGACTGGCGACGCCATGGCCTGTGGATGAGTTATACAATTTCTTTGTATCAACTTCAGTTTATACGTTATCTAAAAAGTCTTTTAATATTTTAGCAATTGAAAACAAATAAAAAGGGTTCGATACCTAGTTTAACTTTTAGTTTCCCCTAAAATATTTTATTTGTATTAGTTGAATGTGTTGTTTATGGAAATGATTGAAAGTACAAATGAACTAAGTATTGTTGAACTTGATGATATAATGCTAAAATTAAAAATAAAATCTATGTAAATACAAATACACGGTATAACTGTATAAAAAACCTATACCACTACAGCCCGTGAACGGGTCTGGGTTGAGTACATGTTAGAAACTGTACTGTTTTATGGAAAACGGATGTGCAGGTAATTTGTTCATGATCGCGCTCAACCGCTAGATTTTTCCCCTTATTTTAATTGCCCACTTTATAGATGCTCACCCAGCATCCCATATGATCCATCTCCGGGTGTTAACAGACTGAGTAAATATCTTGCCAGGAGCGGGATTTGAACCAGGATGTTCTGCCTGGCAACTCAGCCGCACATTCCTCTCCCGATATAACTACACTAATTATTATTTCAATTAAATTGATATTTTGTATTTAGCTTGTGCGTCCCTATGTTCATATAATATGTCTTGATTAATAAATAAACTACTTGAAAATGTATATAAATATTGTTTCGGAGTTTAAATATTTATGAAATCTAGAATAATGTTCACAATTTAAATTTGACCCTCGGTTTTTTTTTCGCAATAATGTAACCAAAAACATCAGGTTTTATTATGTTGTATTTAAAAAGTTTATTGTCATATTGTTAAAAAAAAATAAGTAAAATAGAAAACAAAAATATTTTTTTTTTTAAAGAGAAAAGATAGACCCTCGACCGAGATTTGAACCCGGAACCTTTGTCTCACCGTGACATCGCTCTACCAATTGAGCTATCCAAGGCCGCCTGCCGGCAGAGGACAAAGGTTCCGGGTTCAAATTCCGGCTAAGGGCCTATCTTTTCTCTTTAAAAATAAAAATATTTAAAAACTCAAAAAAATGACCAATAATTATAAGAATAAAAAATAGGTTTATTATTTCAATGTTATTCAATATAATTTTCAATATAGTTCAATTCTTTCTAATCAAAATAAATAGAAATTAATATATCATAGGAAATTGAGTAAAAATGAATTTTTAATTTTTTTATACAATAAAAAAATCATTTTCATATATAATTATAATCATTCATTTATTGTTTCAAAAAGCACCTATAGAAAATTTTGAAAAGTTTTATAAACTTTAAGAAAAGAAACTATATGCAGAAGTCGGTACAAATGAAAAGCAGCGACTGGCAACAACAATTTGTCGTATGTAATACGACGTCGAAATCTGTGGGTTGGTGCGTATGCAGTATGCAGACCGCACGCGAGCGGTGCTCGTTCAAAATCATTAACCGATTAATTAATTCATACTAAAGTTGATTCAGGAATTACAAAAGAACACAGTTATTCCCAAGCCTTGAGTTTTCACTTCTGTTGGCAGCAAATAACTGCCTATTTTTTTAAAAATGTAAAAACCTCCCAGAGGATTTCTTCAATTTATACAATCCCACGAGATTGAATACATATATCGGATCAGAGAGGATTTTTTCATCGATACAGCAGAAGTGCTTTTATATGTAAAAAACATGCAGATGTTACAACGAGATGTTAAAAAAAGTTATATTTTTAACTAAATTAAAACAATCAAAATAGCATAAAAAAAATATCAAAAAAACTGAGCTAATTGGACACTAGAGGGTTTGAAGGAAGCGCCCAAACTTTTTCAAGAGTTCAACTCAACATGGAGAGGTTATAGAGGTTACTTTTTCTAAGCCAGCAGTTGTGCAGTCTAGTGATTTGGCTGAGATTTTTCTACCGAATTAGGGTTTTAGGGGCTATATGAGCCACAGGAAGGTCTACAGATCCCGCAGAGTTCTGCTTTAATTTATCTACCACAGTCCGTTTTAAACTTAACAACTCTGTACCTCAGTGCTCTACGTACTAAGCAACCATTTTTTCCACTTGAAACTAAAATGCATAAGAAAAATAAAATTAGGACGATTGGTGATATCGGAATCGATTCTTGAGGGTCAAAAAGTTGTTCTGTTTCATTCGCTAACAGCAAAACTATTTTTTATTTATGAGCAAAAAAAAATTGTCTTGGTGGAGGTAAAAAAACTTTTAACAAGTTAAGATTTATTTACATATTTTTTATTTACATTAATCTTCGTGTGGGATTCCATTTTTTCTCAGAATCAGTACATTTTCACTAGTCTGACTATTCGGTTTCAGATCTTTTGTTGGATATGTCTCTCTGAAAATCTGAAAAATTTCTCGATTCTTCTGAAAAATTTATTTCTTCTGAGCTTGGTTTTCCTGATCAATAATATCCAAGTTCCTTCTCAAATTACTCATCATGTACATTGTCTCTATTTCGAAAGACACTATGAATCTTCTTGTTAAGGAGTTATTTTTACAATTGAGCCATTATGGACTACGTAAGTTTCAACTGTTCTTTTATTTTCTTCCATATAACTTTCATTCTCTTCCTGTATTTTCCTTTCTTTCCTGCACCCAAAATGCGCCCGTTTTCTCTTCGGTTTTTCTTGAAAGACCAGTAATATTCTGAAGTTCCTTCCTAAGTAAAGAACCTCTTTCGGACTATTCGGAGGGTCCTGGAGCAATTCCATATCCTCTTCTGTCTCCTTGACTCACGTGTTGGACATTTTTAGCTTTTTAAGATACGCAAATACACGTTTTGTCTTGCTGCTCGTGCCCATTCTTTGTAGGTACCCAAAGAACTGAATTCTGCGTTTTGTCATTGCATCTGTACTTTTTTCTAAGTTCATGTAGAGTTCTGTAATGTCGTCTTTAATAGGTCCCAAAATATTTCTCAATGTCTTTCTCTCCGGGATTTCTTGATCTCTCATCAACATTTTCTGATTTGGAAGCAAACATTCTGCCGAATATAGTGGCTCTGGGCGGATTAATGTTGAGTAGTGTAGGCTAAGCTATTTATTATCATTAATGGTTTATTATGTATGTTACGTAAATTCCCCATTATCATCATAGTCATTCCTATCTACCGCTCATGCAATGTGAAATTTTGTTTGCTGTATAGCCTCTACCACACTTCAAGATCCCATTTCCATTCTTTTGTTCCCTTCTAGATTTATCTTCAGGAAGTCTTAACTCCCTCTTCCCAGGTATTTCAGGGTGTGTCCTCTAGAATTTATATCGTCAACCTTAGTCGGATATGTGATCTTTCGGCTTGTTGTTTTCTATTGTCAAGACTTATCAAAACCATCTTAAAAGTTTTTCCTCAATATCTTTTTTTTTTATTAAGTGATTCTTGCTAATGTACCCATACCATTACCTGTTGCAGGGAAGCAGTGAGGGACAGGGAGCGATGACCTTCCCAAGATGAGCGTGGACAACGACAGCCTGGGGTGGGCCAACGGCTCGGGCAACTACAGCCTCGAAGAGCCGGAGAACCAATTCATCCTGCCCTGGTGGAAGCAGCTAATCTGGACCTTCCTCTTCGGCGGCATGGTCATCGTGGCCACCGGCGGCAACCTCATAGTCATCTGGATCGTCCTCGCCCACAAGAGGATGAGGACTGTCACCAACTACTTCTTGGTGAATTTGGCCATCGCCGACGCCATGGTGTCCAGCCTCAACGTCACCTTCAACTACACCTACATGGTCAACAGCGATTGGCCGTTCGGTCGCCCCTATTGCAAGATCAGCCAGTTCGTTGCAGTTCTCTCCATATGCGCCAGCGTCTTCACCCTCATGGCCATCTCAGTTGACAGGTCAGTCCAAACATATCCCTTAAAGTATACATTTACTTTTGTTTTTGTTTTACTTGGTTTCAGTTCGCTGTCGCTCCAAGTTTAGTAACATATGTTCTAACTGTTCATTCGTTTCCTTTTTAATATTCTCCAAAAATACTAATTATGATTAGCTTTAGTATGGAAAAAATAATGTAACTATCAGAAATTTGCATATTTCTGAAAACATTTCATCTGGAAATGAACGTTTCAATCATCTATAGTTCGAAATTCTAGTTGGAATGTTTATTTCATGATGGAATAATTACCAAAATCTATACATCTACATTTGCGACTTGTAAAATTAACGTATTAGATATCAATACTTGATTAATAGCTCTTTATTTACCATCATATGATTATTATTTAATTTTCGTTCTTATATTTATTTAACTTCACTTTCTGCTTCTATTGCTAATTGGATGATACTACAGCGGGAGCCCTAAATTTTTCTTGCCTGGTTTTTATAAGAACAGGAATCTTTAACGAGTGCCTGACTTAAAACCTTGGACATGTATTATGTAATAATACTATTATTATAATAATTATGTAATAAAACACTTCTTAGAAATTATATTTATAATTATATTATCTTGGTCCAATCCTATATACAGTTTATACAGCTGACATCTCAACTCATCCTAATACTATCCTTACCACGTATGCTGATGATACATGTGTATTATCAGTCAACACCAATCCAGTTATTGCATTCCAAAGCCTCCAATCCCATATCACTGATCTTGAAGAATGGTGTCAAAACTGGAGAATTAAAATAAATTCTCAAAAATCGCATCAAATCACTTTTACCTTACGTCGTAAACCAATGACTTCCTGCCCTTCAGTATCCTTTAATAATATCCCTCTGGTGCCTGTAGAACAGATCCGATACTTTGGGTTGCACCTTGACAAACGATTAACCTGGAATCCTCATACAAGACTGAAAAGACAAGAAACCGCACGACGTTTCAGGCTACTTCAACACTTACTAGACAAACGCTCTAAGCTCCCAATTAACTACAAAAGACTCATCTACATGACCATCATACGACCTATTTGGACTTACGGAGTAGAGCTTTGGGGCTCCACTAAGCCATCGAATTCCTCTCGTATCCAATCCTTACAGTACAAAATCCTTCGTAAAATCCTCAATGCTCCTTATTTTGTTAAGAATGAACTCATCCATAACGACCTTTTGTTGCTGATTTGGCCCGAACCCGGTATCTATCCTTTCATAACAAACTTCATTACCACTCAAACCCTCTAGTTTCAAACCTAGCTTCCTCTTCAATTTCCGATAATCCTCCGAGGCGTCTGAAAAGAAGATGGCCACGTGACCTCCTTACTTGAACTTTGATTTGAGCACTACCAGTGGGTAGTTTCTCTACTTGTCATTATCATGTCATTATATATCACTTAGCCTATTTACTTGTTGTATTATTGTAATACAGTTGTAGATATCAATAAATAGATAAAATAAAAATTTAAAAAAAAGATAATTATATTATAAAAATCTATAATAAATCATAATCAATAATGTTACTTGTCGTAAGAAATAATCTTACTTCGTGATCAATTATAGTGTCTCGGTTCTTGATATGATTTTCTCACATCAAAACTTTATCGTGATAAGATGAAAGGGAAATATTTGAGGTAGCGCGAAGTAAAGGGTGCCATGGGAGAGAAGCTTCTGTCACGAGAAGTTTTTTCAAGAAAATTCACCTTCTAAATAAAGTG
Organism: Arma custos; assembly: GCA_037127475.1. NCBI lineage: Eukaryota > Metazoa > Arthropoda > Insecta > Hemiptera > Pentatomidae > Arma > Arma custos. Next base: position 67,901,786 of record CM073765.1, on the reverse strand, counting down.
GCATTCGTAAAGTGCTTGGTTAAACAAAATAAAAACAAGGAGGAAGGAAAAAAATATGAAATAAAATGTTTCTAGAACTTTTATTACTTTCTTGTACGTTTCAAAGAGACCATTCTTTCCTTACCTTCACCATGAAGCCATGAAGGTTATAGGGTTCAGTACGTTGTAGAGACTTCGCTGTTTCTAAGCCAGCAGCTGTGTATGGAGGCGGTTTCTTCGATATTACGCTCGATCGCCAGGTTTTCCCCAAATAAAGGGAACTCATTTTATAGATGATAGTTTATCTGGTGAAGCCTTTGGCACAGGAACTCAGTGCTCTACACCCAAAAATACTCCTCTCCTACGTAAAGCAGTGATATATTTTTTCTACTAGTTTCTGATTAAAATCTTTATGGACATCTTTCGAATTACTCATAAGTCAGAAGCAGAATTACTTCTGCTTATATATATATATATATATATATATATATATATATATATATATATATATATATATATAAGTATTGAGTATTAACTCAATACTATATATATATATATAGTATTGAGTTGTTGTGTTTCAGGTCGCTGGTTCAAATCCGGTTATGGTATTTAGTTAAATTATTTAATTGATTAATAGCATCGAATGGGTCATCCTCGGGCTCATCCAGCCTCTGTAAACATGGCCCACTTAATTGATAGAAATCATGTGTAGTGGTATCTCGAGAGATAAACTCCCACCACAACCAGTATCCTTGAGGCAGTGCATTCTCTAACATGTACTGAAGATTCGTCTTGGATTTTGATAATTTATAAGTACTTTATATAATCATATGAGATAATATATATTTATAGAAATATCCCAAAAGCCTGGCTAAATTGCTTTGGAAAGAATACAATTCCGTTCGTTACACCGTTGGTAATTCGGGATTAGTATGCAATTGGTTGGGAGCATTTGTTCCTTAACAGCTCAGGAACTCAGAAAACTGCCTTTCCCCACCATTCTCAATTAGGCGTCCAATGACTGTAATATAAATTCATCTTAAATTAAAGTTCAGATAATTAATTTTATTATTGATTGAAATTCAAGAGAGGATAATCTGTGGCTTTAAGAAAGTAAATCGTAGTTATGGATGCTCTACATGGTTAACAGCCATGGGTCGACTCTATGTTAGTAGTAGCTCTGCCTTCTATCAGCCCTGAAAATGGTCTACAACGTAGGTCGAAACGTCGGCCATTACATTAAATAATTTTGTATCCGTATTATAATATCCGAAAACATATTTTAATGACAACCCCAAACCTAATCAATAAGTAAATAATATCGGAATTATATCATTGGATGCCTCCTCCTTAGAAAAACAATATTTATATCACCTCTTAATTCACCTAATTATCTTTATTACGTAAATGTTGTTTTTTCCGCTATTGGACTCGCGTTGGAAAGCTTCCAGGATATTACGGAGAGACATTACCAATTCCAATGTATGCTCGGGTCCGAACAGTCCTGATATACCATTCTTGTAATTGTTTCTCCAATGGCAGACCGTATTCATGAGAGAATTTCTGGAATGTTTGGACCTGTTGCAATAGCGTACTTGTAACAATAGGCTCACGGTCGGTTTCCTGGAACAGAGTTGAATATGTAATGACTTCATCGGCGACGTTATTAAAAAAATCTGAGAAGTTGGTATGGAATTTGAAATCGCTAGATAAACAATGAAAGTTTTAGAGCGCTGAGTTTCTGTTCCAAAGGTTTAGTGTTCAAATCCCGCTATGGCAGATAATAATAATTTATTTAATCTGTTAAAAGCCTGACTTGGAAGCTTGGGAATCTGGATACCTTCCATGGGGCTCACCCAGTCTCTATAAAGTAGGAACTCTTAATTGGGGAAAACGTGGGCTAGTTATTTAATAATAATAATAAGGCTTAGCGAACAAAATAAGCACAATCTTCCCACCTACGCCTCGGTCTACCCCTCAGACGCAACAAGGCCGGCACATAGCTTATTAAAATCATAAGAATGCATTCGTTCCTAAACAGCCACTATATGCCCATCTTAACATTTTTTACGTTATCACTTGAATAATATTTATCAGGTGCCGTCTTATCATATCAGGATTCCGCGTTATATAATCTCCTTATTCTCCATTGCTCTAATCCTTTTTTGGATCGAATATTATTCGTCACTACCTTATTTTCTAATACCTTAAGACGTTGCTCATCCTTCAGCGTTAGCGGTTCCACTTCCTATAAGAAGAGTTGGAAGGATGATGGTATTATAAGTTTTGATTTTTAGAATACGAGACAATTGACGCGAGCTTAGTAATGTCAAGACCGAATAATCCAAAACGCGAAGGTCCAAGGTTCCAATCTGTGGCATATAATTTAATTGATTTCTTAACATCCTGAGTTGGACGCTTAAGGATCTGTAGACCTTCCTCGTGGATTAACCACTCTCCAAAAAGTAGCTACCCATAATTAGGGGAAAAGATGGACTTTTTACATTGCTATTATACCGCTTTGTTCAGAACTATTATTATCTAAGTTGAATTCCAAGTTTTTTCCTGTATGTTTACTTTTTCTTATGTACATTTATTTTTGTAATTTTCAAACTAAACTCAACTATATTACTACTGTAAACATCAGAAATATATAATTAAAATTAAAAGATAAAAATAAAAATTGTTTATAAAAGCATTCCTCAGAGATAATAGAAGCAATAAAACTGTAATAATGAAACTCAAAAAGCTAACTATCTCATCTCCTCCGCATTCCTTGTGTTTTCATTTCCTTTGAGAAGCTTGCAGAGTATACAAGGAGTATTGGCATTCGATTTACTACACGTTACAAAGAAGACATACACATCCCAATCTTTTAGCTCAAGTTCTTTTAACCCTAGTATCTTTTAAACGTTCTATAAAATTCGGAATTCTATATTAAATTCCCTTTTATTTCTGTCGCGCTGACTTGTAAAGTTTATTTGATCGTACGTTACCTTTGAGTATAAGGTGATTTGCTATAAAGTAATTAAAACTGTAAATTTCACTTAGGTATAGATATCATTCAGGGAATAGAGTGAGAAAAAGAAAAAAAAATGAGGTTTTAAGTTTGAGGGCTTATTTTCTTATGCGTGCATTATCTCTATTTTTAGAATATACTAATTTCAGGATATATTCACTCTTTCCTATTTCGCTCTATATTTGGATTTTGAAATATTAGTTGGATAGATTATATATTTTTATATAAAACTAGATGGGGAGCGAGATTTCTCATCGGAAGATCTTTGAGTTGTGAAGAAGATCACGGGTTCAAATGTGGATGTGACAGATCATATTTAATCTGCCAACAGCCGGGGATGGACCCTTTGGAACAGGGAACTTCCTGGCACTCATCCAGCCTGTAATGTAGGACACCTCTCTGCACAAACGTGGTCCAAGAAAAAGTACAGTCTCTACCTTTTACTGAACCCCGGACCATTCACAGGTTGCAGTGTTACAGGTTTTATTAATGAGAAAAAAAGGTTGGAATTTGCCTCCTCCAAATTAAAGCATAGGTGTGTAAATCTTTTACAAAACAAAATTTTACCTGCCGTTTTTACCTTATTTTACGCAATAGTGGGACTGAGAGTGGGGCTCACCCAGCATCTAAGAATTAGATAGGTACATTAACTTGGGGAAAAACCTGGCAGTACAAGGCAGTTTCTGAACTCAAGACAATTCACGTTTTGTAGAAGCTCAGATTTTATTTTATATTCATATTTAAAAAAAGGAAAAAATTAAAAAGCATTAAAATAGCTAATTCTAATTAATAAATCGAAATTATATCTATTACAATTAATTTTGAATAATTATTACTTGACCGTATAACTGTGGAGAAGAAAATGGTCGAGTTGGTGGTAAATAATTCATTATTCGTAACACCCTTCGTGGATTGTAGTGGTACAGGTTAGTTAGATATTTATTCAACGATAAAGCATTTTTTTTAACCTTAAACATTAACTATAAAATCACGTGATATATACATATGCGTGTAATTCAGAAAGAAATAATTAAGAAAAGCGAAAAAAATTCCAAAAACTGTTCTTCTTTTTTTATAAACATAACTAGCTTTTGCTCGCGGCTTCGCTCGCATACAATTTGGACTACCGCATAAAGTTTCTTGACAGTGCTTTTTAACAATAATTTAAAATAATAAATAATTTAATTTTTTTCACTATAGGTTACTCGTACAAAATTTCAGATGTCTAACTTCAAAACTGATGGATTCCATACAACATTTGAACCCTTAATATAATAAGGGTGGAATTATCCAAACTTCTTTCTTAAATCATACAAAGGACCTATCTGCAAATTTCAAGATGCTAAATTCCTGATTTGCCTTTAATTATGTACTATAATGGATTATCCACAGTACCTCTAAAACTGTCGGGGGTGGGGAGGGGCACGTGCCCCCGTGCGCCCCCCTAAATCCGCGCTCGTATAGCCCATGTGTTATTCTGATGTATAACCTATATTACTGTAAACTTTCATCCAAATCCGTTCAGTAGTTTTTGCGTGAAAGAGAGACAAACATACAAACTTTCACATTTATAATATTAGTAAGAGTTTACTAAAACGAGTTTTGAAATCTCACATTTAGTTTTTAAGTAATGACATAAAATTAATCCGAATATTATATATTAATAATATTAAGACGAAAAACCTACATTTTTCTAGAATTAATTTACTATTTAATTATGTTATAACTTCATGCTTAATGGATCGTAATTCTGCTCTTTTTTCTCCTTTAGTTGACTCGGATATTCTCATTGGAATGGTCTTTATAATGACTAAGCTGTTACCCTTTTTTTTTAATTTTTTTCTTCTGGATTAATCTCGTGTCAGGAATCGGAACTGGATATAGCTCTTTCGCTGCTGGTCACGTTCATGCGACCAGTCTTTTTTTTAACGAAAAGAAATCGGTCCTGCAACGGAGATCGTGCCATGTGTATCAATTGATGTGAGCACTATTGTCAATTAATCGCGGATTAAGCGACATATATATAACCTGTACCGCTAAAATCCATAAGGGTCTTGGGTTCAGTACATGTTAGAGACTGCACTGATTGTTGGACAACGGTTGTGCAAGAAATTGATTTGTCCTAGATCACGCTCACCCGGGATATTTTCCTCCCTTTTTTTGGTACCCACTTTATAGAGACTGGGTTAGCCCCAGGGGAGTCGTAGACCCCCACAGTACCCATCTCCAGCCCCTAACAGATTAAATAAAAGTCTGTTACAATACATTTATAGAATTAGGGTAGGAATCTTTAGTTCCTTACTACACACAAGATCACTACCGCCATTTTACGTTCCCCCTGGAGTCCTCAACCGTTTTTTATTTCTTCTCCCATCCACTTTTCCTTAGTTCTCTCTGCCGGCTTCCTTTGAAGTTATTAACACCCTCCTCCACTATATTTCCTACAGCTTACGTTTTTTAATTATATTTATTTATTTTTTTAATTTATTGTCGTTTCCCTTACTCGCTTTTTTCAACAATGAGTGCTTATTTCTTCTTATAATAAGGGTAAGGGTGGATATTTGGGCCCCCACTTTGTTTTTTTAATATAACTTTTTATTTTTTATTATTTCCACCTGAAACTAATAGAAATACTTCTTTGGAATGTTTACATGTTATTTAATTTAAATTCAAAACTAATTTTGAACGTATAAAAAAATTTTAAAAATGTTTTACTGAAAGTCTGCATTTTGTCGAAATTTTTTTGTGTGCTGGTATTATGGGCCCCTGGGTGTTTTTGAAGTAAAAATGCATAATAAGTATCAAAAACATTTTATTTTTTACAGTTAATGTAATTAGTCATTTTTATTGTAATATAGCAAAAAATCACAACTAGGTCTATTTACAAAAGTCGCATATATACGCATCTATCTCGCATATAGGCATTGGTCATGTTTTCTTTGTCCCATGACTGCCTTTTGGTCTTTTTAGGGGGTATCAAAACTTTTCGAGGCATCTGGAACATAAGATGTAACAAAAAAATGTAGTGGTTGTAATATGGGACCCCAAAAGTATGGGGCACTGAAAGGGGCCCGTTTATCCACCCCCGCCATCTTGAAAAACAAAACATTCTCAGCACTTAATTTAGCGTCGTAATAACAATATCTAATGATATACGCAATCTTTACAATATACCAAACACATATATTACCATGTTTCTACCAAATACTACAAAGAATATACGATAAAATTGGTTTAAACTCTTACCTTTCAAACTTTTGCTCAGGAACAAAAACTTGCACAACTCACAAACAATCAGCCATGACAGCTACTTCGCCAGCGCGCTCTGCAGTGTTTATTAGCTTCAAGCTTTAGTAGTTACAGTGTTCACCGCTAGAATATGTGGCCTGTATGACTAGATACAAAGGGGGCCCATATTACCCGCAGGGGCCCGAATATCCACCACTGCCATTACCTGATATAGGCTTTTATATATTAAATTTAATTAATGAAAAAATAGTTGTTCCATGGAAACTAACTACAAAATTTATTAACTTATTATTTATTAAATTACATTTTTAAATAGCTAATAATTCAAAAGTATACATAAAACTTCACTGGTTTCTGGTTTAGACCATGTTAAAATTTTCTTCGCCAACGTTTCGCCAGACATACTGCTAGCTTCTTCAAGGCTGGATCGAGAATGAAGACGCTCCGGCAACTCGCGGCTTTATATAGCCGTCGCTCGGGTTCGTTCGGGTTCACTCGGGTCCACTCGTAGTTCGTCGGGTTTTTCCGCTAGTCCATCGGGTTCTTTCGTGTTCGTTGTCGGAGTCTGCTCTTCCATGACTGTGATTGAGTTGTTTCTGTTTTTTCGGGCTCTGCTTGGCTGGAATTAGGTTTTTTTGATTCTTCTTGAGTGACTTGTTGTTTTTTCTTTTCCTTTATTGGTATATTAGGAAGCCATAGTTTGCTTAATCTGTACCCGTCTTCCCTGTTGAAGTTTTCCGGACGCTTGACTATTTCAATGGCTTCCAGTATCCTCCTTTCTGTGTTATTGTTGCATTTCTGAACCACTTTAATTTTTTCAAATTCTATGATATGATTCGTGGTGGTAAAGTGTTCCGCCAAAGCTGATATTTTGCTATCCATTTTTTTCACACTTTTAATGTGTTCATTAAGTCTTGTGGATATCAGCCTACCCGTTTGTCCAATGTATTCTTTTCCACAGGAGCATGGAATGCTGTATATGCCAGGTGTTCTGAGCCCTAATCTGTCCTTTGCACTGGGTAAAACTTGGCCTATCTTCCTGTCTGTGGTGTATATTGTTTTTATGTTGAACTTTTTCAGTATCTTGGCTATTTTCTCGGTGGTGCCTTTGACATATGGGATCACTGCTTTTTTAATTTCTTCTCCTTTTTCCTCTGTTATTCTTTCTTGTCCGCCTGTCTTTTGGGCTTTCTTAAATTCTCTTTTTATGATGTCTTCCTGATACCCATTCTTTATTAATGCTTTCTTTAGGTGTCTTTCTTCTTTCTTTAAATATGACGGTTCTGAAATTCTGATTGCTCTAGTCATCAATGTTCTTATGACACTATGTTTTTGTGAAGGGTGATGGTGCGAGGAAGCATTCAAATACCGGTCAGTGTGGGTAAAAAAACAGAAACAACTCAATCACAGTCATGGAAGAGCAGACTCCGACCATGAACACGAAAGAACCCGATGGACTAGCGGAAAAACCCGACGAACTACGAGTGGACCCGAGTGAACCCGAACGAACCCGAGCGACGGCTATATAAAGCCGCGAGTTGCCGGAGCTTCTTTATTCTCGATCCAGCCTTGAAGAAGCTAGCAGTATGTCTGGCGAAACGTTGGAGAAGAAAATTTTAACATGGTCTAAACCAGAAACCAGTGAAGTTTTATGTATAAATAATGGCCGTGGAAACCTGAAAGAGTATTTAATTAGCCTCTATGGGGAGGACATAACTCGAAGAGTGAAGATATTGGAGAGGTCCAGAAGAAAGAAAACGAGTCTAATTTGCAGGCTTGCCTTTTTAAAAAGATGTAGGGATCATAAGATTATCCCTAATTGCGCAAGAATTGGCATAACAAGCTCGTCTAATAGAGTCCAAAACGCAAAAAGTCGATGTTCGGTTATAATAATAAAAGCTATGATCGCTGATACCAGGAAGGTACTGGCTTTGTTGGAGAATAAGTTATATCAAGAACATCTGTTCCTCAGCAGAAGTATCAAAAAGGAAGATTGGAATAAGTTAGACGAAATCACCTGGTTAAGAACCTACCAAGAGGAACAGACGATAAAATCAAAACAAAACAAGAAATTCAACAAGCTACAGATGGAGCAAAGACCTAAGAACCCCCTGTCTGTTGGAACACTAAAAAACACAGTAGAGAACCTCACAGGAGAGGTATTATCTGAAGACACTTTGAAATTGTTAGAAAAGGGACATAACTTCGCTATCGCTCCGAAGAGAATACCGATAGAGAAAATTATAAGTGGTGTAGAAGCAACAGTGAGCCGATTAGAAGAGAAAATGGCGGAAGAGATTCGGGGAGAGGTTTCTAGGGTTCTGAGGAAGACTAAGCCACCGAAATCAAATCTCACTATTAAAGAGGAAAAAGCCTTAAGGACATTGAAGCAACGGGATGACATTTTAGTATTACCTGCGGATAAGGGCAACAGTACAGTCGTAATGAAGAAGATAGATTACATTAAGAAAATAAAATACGTGCTGAATGATGGTTCCTACGAGGAACTAAAAGAAGACCCTACTGGAAAGATAAACCGGAGGATTACCCAGTTTCTGAAAGACGGTAAAATTGAAACAGTCAGAAGTTTGATCAGGTCTGACCCGATACCGCCAAGGATATACGGTCTCCCGAAAATCCATAAAGAGGGAATACCTCTACGTCCTATTGTGGATTGCATTGGCTCAGTGACGTATGAAGCGGCCAAATACTTAAGCAAGAAAATAAAACCACATATCGGCAACACTGAACACCACATCAGGGACTCTAACGCATTTGTGAATAAAATAGCAGCAATAAGAATCAATCACCAAGATATACTGGTCAGCTTCGATGTGAAATCCCTTTTCACCAAAATACCGATAAAGGATACTATATCACTAATGAATAAAGTGCTCAGTAAAGCAGATACAGACTTGGCTGAACTGTGTTTAATATCATCGTACTTTTTATTTGATGGCAAATACTACAAACAAATTGAAGGCGCAAGTATGGGATCACCATTAAGCCCACTAGTCGCGGAACTTTTTATGGAAAATTTCGAACAAGAAGCATTAAAAGCTTCAGATTTGAAGCCATCACACTGGTTCCGATACGTGGATGACACATTCGTTATTTGGCCGCATGGGTAAGAAACATTAAACGATTTTATGTATAAATAATGGCCGTGGAAACCTGAAAGAGTATTTAATTCAAAAGTAGTTTAATACACATACCAAACCACATTTTGGAAATTATTATAAATTATTTTTAAAAATAAATGTTCACATATATCGCGAAAATACAAGTTGAGAAATTCATTATTTTTAACAATCAATAAACGAAAATTTAAAACAATTTACTACTAAGGAAGTGATGAACTTCATCCGCAGATTTTTAATAAAATGAAAAAAATGAGGTTTTAAGTTTGAAGACCTTTTTTGGCGGTGGCTTGCTAATACCTGGCCTAATTTTATGAGTCACCTCCATTAAATGCCTTATCAGTCTTTTTAATTTTTCCTACCGTATTTAGAAAGTTTATACTCTTCAGTATGTAATATTTTCAGAGGTAGAAATTAATTAATTAACATCAAAACCCCAGCGCGCATCATCAAGTCCTATTTAGGTTGTAAATTATTTTAGATTTAGAAAAAAAATAACTGTAATACTACAACCCGTGAACGGGTCTGGGGTTATGTACAGGGTAAAGACTACACTGTTTCATGGACAACGGTTCTGCTAGGAGGTAACTTGCCCTAGATCACGCTCAACCGCCAGATTTTTCCACTTTATTTTAGCTATCTTGAACCTCCTTTAGAACAGTACGTTGTTTTGTTCTAAAAGAATAATTATTCTGAGATGGATTGTCAAACTCACAAAAGGTACAGTGTTCCGATTTACCAAAATCGATCGATTTATTATTGCATTTTTTAATTAAATGCGGTTCACTCAAGGCCATGAGTACTTATCGACCAAAACCATATCCGTAAGGTCACATACGATGTAATCTTCCCACCTACGTTTCGGTCCTAACCTCGGACATTTACAAGTCAGCTTAGCGCTATCGAATTTTTAGGCATCCGTTCGTAACTCAGCCCAAATTAACAGCCACATATTAATCATCGCTATCACTTGAATGGTATTGATAGGGTGCATGCTCCTTAATTCCGCGTTGTGCAATCTCCTAAATTCCCATGTTTTCCATTTTCGGACCGAATAATCTATTAATAAGTTTTCGAAATATCTGGGAGGTCGTTTTATCATATCTATTTTACCTTCTTTTTATTTGTTTAGACCGAGGCGTAGTTGGGAAGATTGCGCTATGAGTGATCTGGGAGATTTGGGTTTGGGTAGTGGTCCGTATTTTTAATCAGAGTGGTGTCGGGATCGAGCCTTCGGGTTCTGTAGCCTTATTATTATTATTATATTTTTATATTGGATTTCTCGGCTTATACCGGATAAATACACAAAGCCGGACCATGGTCAAAGGTATGGTTTATTTTATAATTAATTTTAAATGTTGAAGAAATTTCTGGCGATAACCTTTCATAACCGCTTTCTGTACTTCTTCAAGTCCCCAACTTATGTCCAGCGTTTCATAGATTTAAATGTTTCCTCAGAAATTAAAGCATTGTTGGATACTATCTATATTCAATAATTAGGATTATTATTATTTTTTTTAAATCAATCTTAGAATATCTATGAATGCCACTGTATTTAGAAGAAGAATTCTCTTGAAACGACTTTTTGTGTCAGAAACATCTCTCACTTGACTTCCTTTGCTCAAGACATTTAATGGGTTATAGTGATACAGGTTTTTATTTTAAAATATAGATTCCTCTACGTTTCGGAATAAGTTTTGGGATACTTCTCTTGAAAGTCGTAAGGTTGTTTATGGTTTATCAATTTATTATTTTGTGTCCTTTTTACTTTGATATAAAGCAAAGAGTTTCACCCCATTCAAGAACACGAGACGAAATTCACTTTGTAACCAGAGCCATCCGGCTAAGAGTCCAGATGAAGAGGTTATTGGATTGGGGAAGGTACAGCCCTCATTGAGTCTTTGGGGGGGGGGAGCTTCTTCCCAATGTCATTATCCTGGGGAGGGGGGAATGAGGTTTTTCATTGGAGCAAGAGTGTCCTGCTTGTGAATACCTGATGAGGCTTAGTGAATGCACTCAGACATCTGGAGCACATTCCTCCACCAAGGCCTCGAGCCAAATGATGAGATGTAATAACTCGATGAATTTAATATCCCACAAACGTGACAAAATTGCATTCTTGGAAATCGATGGAATAACTGAGGAGTCTGTCTTGTAAATTGGAGACTGTTGTATTGCTACTGGAAGTGCACATACGCTTACTAATTTTCGTAAGCGTGATATTAAATGCAGAAATTCCTCATCGATTGTGTACAATTTCGATATCCTAATTCGAATCGTTATAAAGTAAGATATTGCTTTTCAAATTTAAAAAAAAAACTGTACCACTACAACCCGTGAACATGTCTAGGGTTCATGGTAGATGTACTGTTTCATGGGCATCGATTGTAAAGGTGATTTGTCCTAGATCATCCTCAACCGCCAGATTTTCCCTCCTTATTTTGGGTACCCTTATTATAGAGGCTGGGTGAGGACGGTCCTTGATCTCTCATAATCCATCTTCGGCTGCTTACAGACTAAATAAAAATTTCGTCTGTAGCTGTATTTGTACGAGGATTTTCGCCATGGCAACTCACTGCTCTACCACTGAGCCACTCCGCTGCGAATTTCAAATATTGAGAAAAATAAATTAAGGTTTCAGATTAACTGTCCTACGCAAAAGAAAGTACTCGATTTTATTTTATATTTTATATTAAGGTAAGTTTCATATTTTTTTATACACTGGTGTTTTGGTGTTTCTATAGAAAAAACATGTTTTTTTTTGTTTTTGTTTTTGTGCGTAACTGCAATCGCGCAGTGAATGTTCAGTACAATACAAGGCGTCCGGAACTCAGAATTAAATTTAAAAAATATATATATTCAATAATTAATTAGCATGTCCCTTAACAATGGTAGAACAGGCCACACAAAGAACAATCTTATCATTTTATTTTTTTAAATTAATACAAAATTGTTCTATAAAAATCAATCTTTCACGCCTAAAACACATTGAAAAAAGAAAATAAATCAAAAAATAATTTAAGATCAATAAAAAATTATTTTTGTGAAACATTATAATAGAATTACTAATAAAAAAGCTTATAATAAAAACATAAATAAGTGATAAAGAAAAGAATAAAAACAAAACATTGCCATTAAGTTAATACATATATATTAATTATATAAATAATTATATAAATACACTTCATTACTGAAAGATAAAATAATTAAACAAAAATTGTATAGATTCCTAGAGAACCTAATACAATATGTATTCCCGGTTAGTATTTTTTTGAGTTATTGAGTATTTTCTATTAAATAAAATGAGTTTTTTATCTAGGTTTATTTTATAGTTTAGAAAAATAATTTATGATTTATTAGAAATATTCCTTTATCTAATTTCACTGCATTATATGTATTGAAATAATAATCGTGAACTCAAAATATTTGAATATTATGTTGGTTTTTTCATTTTTTAAACAGGTGCACTCCATTTTTCATTCAAATTAAAAAAGAAAAAAGCTATGATGTATTAGCGTAACGGCTTAATATACTTGAACTGTGGATTTTTGATTTGTTAGTTTTTAAAATTGTTATAATCGATACGTTGCCAAAATATTACATCACTAAAAACTTGTTTAAATAAAATTAAAGAAAAAAGTTCAACTGAACTAATTTTATTTATTCGATGAAGTTATAAAATAAATAACAAAACTTTCATCAATAATAGTTATAAATGGGATTATTTATTAATAAAATAAATGTAATGGATATTGATATAACAACCAATTTATGAAATAATACCGGATTAATAATTTCACGAAAACAATCGCTCATTTTCAAAAGTTTTTGATGGATCATTCTTGTTTATGAACTTATAATGGAAGTTGCGTAAATGTTGTCATCCTATAAGATAGTAAAAAGATCATATGCACGTTTTTGTAGAACGTTATTATTTTCAAAGGAGAGTGCATTAGAAAAATTAATTGTTTAAAAAAACTATATTAATATATATCCTGTAGGAAGCGTCGTGGCTTCAGGACATAGTACAGACTGTCCTGAAGACAAGAGTCAGTCTCTAGGACAACGGTTGTGCAAAGATATTATTTTTCCTACATCACACTTAACCGCCAGGTATTTCTCCCAATTTAGAATACCCACTTTACAGAGGCTGGGTGAGCCCCAGAAGGGTTTGTAGATCCCACAAGATTCATCCTTCATCATTCTGATAAAAGAAGTATTGATCGACCACAGCTGGATTTAAACAAGGTTCTTTCAGCATAACAACCCAGCGTTATACACAATAAACTACCCCGCTTTAACTTTATATGTATATGTTTCTACTTTTCTTGACTGTTATAGATAATTTATACTTGTGGTTCTCAAGCTTCAATCAGTTCATTCAACTTCTTTTTGGTGTCGTTTCGAGACTATCTTGATCTCAAAAAATGAGCTTTTATTGATTGCATTAAATAAGACACTGATATGAATATAAATTGACAAGTCTTAGGGTGCACCCACATTGGATCCGATGCGATGCGACGCGATCCTATATTATCACATATGATGGTGAGCTGAAAAAACAAATAACTGAAATACGCAGTGAGTGCCTACACTGTATCAGATCCGACGTGATTCTATTTTTTTCAATCCGATAGTGAAACTAGTCACTGCCTTCCGAATAAAATAGTAATAATTTTATTCTTTTATTTCTCATATTTTATATATATTATAATGAAATATAAATATATTAAAAATAATTAATGAATAATCTTAATTTTATAAATTTTAAGAACAAATGTTATAACAATGAGGTAATATTACTATATTAGAATATTTTTGTCTTGCTGTATGACTATAAATAAATAATTTAGTTGTTTTTCAATTAAAAAAAATAGAATTTATTGTTTTTTTTAAATATTCGTGTTTTATATAATGATTTAATTTTCTCGATTGTGATAATATTTATTTCTTTGATGACGCAATCAAGGCTCTTTTCGAACTAATTCAATGAGTAATTCTTTTCAGTCTATTTTGTTGTTAATTTTTGCAAACGAGTATAAAAAATCAGAAAAGCCTTTACCTTCCAGTGTTACGAACTGTTCAACAAATAAATTAAACATTAAGACGATAATTTTATCAAAAGTTAATGTTTCCAATTTTCTTTGACGAATTAAAATTTTATGCAGGTATATTTTTTATGTACATTTTTGATAGATTTAATTTTATTCAACGGAAAAATAGCCTTCGCTACTATATTTAATGGTTCATGAAGATTAGCAATAACATATTTTAATGAATTGAGAATATTTAATTTTGATTAATGACGGATATTTATATAATAGTTAATTATCAATTAAAATGTATATTTTTTAATAAACATTTTAGACAGTAAAGGTTAGGTTGCCACACATGGTAACGGCTGGCTTATCGGATTGAAAACTAGTGATTTTGAAATGTGAAAATCGCACCTGATCGTACAGTATCGGATCGGATCCTATGTAGGCGCTTCCGTATAAATAAACTATTTTGATTCCACGAGCGACTAAATCGGTCGGATAAAAATGGATCGGATCGGAGCGGATCCAATGTAGGCACTCTCGATATATTTCAGTCATTTGGTTTGCTTCCGAATTCTGATCGTATCGCATCGGATCCAATGTAGGTGCAGGTGTAGGTGTAGGTGTTAATACATAAGTGGTAATTACAAACTGATGAAGAACCTATATACGAGTAGGATAACGTTTGTGCAGGAAGATAATTTGTTCTAGATCACGCTTAACCATCAGTTTTGTTCCCCAATTTAGGGTTTCCTCTGTAAAGAGGTTGAGTAAGCCCCAGCAGGGCATCATTCGTTCACGCGTGACTGTTAAAAGAATAATTGAACGGTAGCAGATAGATTTGAACCCGGAGCCATCAGTATAACAATCCAGCGCCCTAAACACTGAGCTATCCCACATAGTCTTTATATATGTATTTCTGAAATTTTCATCTTGCCTGCATCTGATTTACACGAGCCTGGAGAAATATAGATTCCTTCGCCGATGTAAAAATGCAAATCCTAAAGCAAGACGCAGACACCCAGAGATCCCTTCATTCATGATATTCAGAATACTTCCTCGTTCTTTCTTCATTTGAATGTATCGGACTTCCCGAATTGTACTTCTCAGTTCCTTGGTGGAACTTATTGACTTTTGGATACACGTTGCATAATCGAGGTTTACATTTTTATTGAGAACTTGCTCCTCCCTGAGTCAAACAGAACTGCTAATATATACTCTGAGATGGGTGAATATAGATAGACATATCATCGTATGTAATATTAAGTTGCTATAATGATGTAGAAGGATACTCGGAACATCATGGTAATATTATATCAATATTGTTTTTTCAGCTTGAAAAATAAACCTTTCTATAATTTGGTGTAAAAAAAGTTGAGACAACCACAGAATTTAAGAATTAGCAAAACACGGAATTGCAGAACATGTGTCAGGTTGATTAAGAGTGGCTTTTTAAACAAACGATAAGTTGGAAAGTAAACAAAGGTGGTTATATAAAATCCAACATTCCTCCGTATCCACTCGGACTCTGATAAAGCAGCATCGATCTTGCTTACAAGCAGCAGAAATGGGTTTTCTCAAGGTGATTCACCTGAGCCAGCTAACGAGCTAATAGAAGAAAACCGACTGAAATGGCTTGGACACCTCATACAGATGGATCATAACAGAATTGCTAGCGAGACCTACCGAGCCAAAGTGAAAGGAAAACGAGGCCGAGGACGATCTAGGAAGAGGTGAAAATAAGTGGCGAGGAAGGATTTTGAGAAGAGGAAGCTCCGATGAGGGCCCTCTCGAGAAGAGCAGAAGACCACAATTGGTAGAAGAGCTGGAGAAGGCTGTGCAGAATTCCTCCTCGCACTGCAAATAAAAAAGATGATGAAGTGTTAGTATTGCTTGAGATGAGCTTGTAAAGTTGTTGAGCTTAGTACCGAAGGAATACCTAAAAAGTTAATAAGACCTATGTCGACTGGTAATTAAGGGCTGACTGAGGTGTAAGTTGGAGGATTGCGTTTAAGTATGGTCTAAAGTATTTAGGTCTAGATGGTTGGCCGATGAAGGAAGTTTGTTAGCAGATTGGTGGTGTCGGCATCGTGCCTTCTGGTTCGCTAAGCCCTATTATTATTATTATTTAGAATGAGTTCTTTATATCTGACAATGAAACGAACTTAAAAGCATGAATTTGCCTTTCTTTGTCCCGAGACTTCGTTCATTCCTTTACTGTGGACTCCCTTCCTCTATTGAGTCCATGCTGTTCCAGTCTTCTTTGATTTCTTCCCTTGATTAACATACCACTTATGGATTTTGAATCTGCAGATAACCTAGTTTTGAATCTCCACTGGTGTATGTTCTGCTAGTTACATTTCACTATGATCTTGGTTGTTTGTTGGGTTAACTAATTTTTCTATAAGATTTGACTATTTGTTTAGTAATGTTGCCTAAAGTCTCCCTTTTAATGTGTTCGTGAAATCTTAATCCGTGTTTCCTAATATCGCTTTGAATATTAAAGTATTGTTTGATTTCTTGTTGGTTTCTGAACCCAAATTCGTATATCGATGTTGGGTCTAAAATATCTTTCCTGTTTCTGATTTTTTCCTATAATCTCTCTTCCTGTTCAAAATAAGTATATCTGATTTTGTCATTTTTATTGTAAATGGACATTCATTTCAATGATTAACAATCTCATCGACGGATTAATGATATGTTATGCGATTGATAATATGTCTTTAGACTTATAAGAGACATACAGTTGAAATCAACAGAAGTTTTATATGAATTAATATGCAAACTAATTCACAATAGGAATGCATAAGATAACGTAATAAGGAATCCTGTGAAGCGGGATTTGAAGGTGGGAAGTGATGAGGAAAAATTCAAGGAAGAATGCGATGAAGAAAGTTTATGAGCCAGCGAGAGTTTCGTTTAGGGAAACAAAACCCCAGCAAGAAACCATTTTAAATTCTAGATAATCCTGATATGAACACGCAACTCAGATCAACCGAAATAAGTTGCTTTATGAAATTTTAAAATTGAAGTCCCGAAATTCGACGGTTCATTTAACCAAAGAACGTACGGTTTAAATTTTCATATAATAGAATAGAACAATAATCTTATTCTTGGCCCTAGAGAATAACAGATGTGTACAAAATTTAATAAAAATGTATCTGGCCAATGGGCTACCTTATTAGAATATAAAAAATTTACACAATAGCATGAAATCAAACATACATTAAAAGGTATGTTCTGGTAGAGATTAAAAAAAAAATCATACAAATTTACAATAATAAGAAATAATCAAAGAGAAATATAAATAAATAAAAGCACCTAAAAGTATAAAAATAATATTATTATGAGTGATCAATTCTGGTGAATATAAGCTATTAATTACTACTGATTATTTAGGAGATCTAGGAAAATCTTGGATTTGAAGGTAGATAAAGTAGACGCATCAAGTTTATATGTTAGTCTGTGTTTCTAAAAGATAATTTTTGATTGAATAAATTATTTTAAAATCTTAGTTCTATGACCGTGAGACATAAAAATTGAAGAAGAAAACACTTTAGTGAAGCATTACAATCTGCCTGTTGTGGGCAATAAGTAATGGTGCTATGTAGCTTACAATCATTCCATAAAAAATCAATGATATAAACGAAATAAATGCATAAATAAATATATACAAGCGAAAAAATATATACAAAAATAAGGTAAAAAAAAAAAATATATATATATATATATATATATATATATAATAGAAAAATATAATAATAATAAATAAAACATAAAAGAAATATACTGTACACATTCGTACTCTTTTTACCTTGCCTGGGGTCCCCGAACTGAGCTTCTTCCTCATGAATGAGGGCAAAGCAGGAGTCCGGGAGGCCCCAGCCGCGTCACTGGCATTAAACGCCAATGGAAGCTGGTTAAGGGCGCTTAACACACACACAGGTCGTGAGTGGAGAATCTGGCCAGTGCCAGTACTCCAAATAACATTATTATATCAGGTGAGACATAAAAATTAAAAAAAACTCTAGTCAGAAAATTAGATATTTAAATAGGTAAATAAAATCATAAATAACAGAAAACGATATTTAAAAAAATATAACTGGTTGTCCAATCAGGTTTCCTCACACTTCCCTGCACAACCGTTGCCTTGGAAACAATACAGTATCAACCAAGTAATGGACCTTAAAACCTTACATGCGTTGTGTTGGTACAGGCTTTATTATTTTCTTATATTTCTTATATACTATTGTTAATAATTTAGTTATTCTCTATGGTTGGTTAATACCCTGCTATTGTTCGTACTTTTTCGTTATTTCATTTTTATTTTATTTATTTTTTGACACTTTTTAAA
This sequence comes from Arma custos, assembly GCA_037127475.1. Taxonomy (NCBI): domain Eukaryota; kingdom Metazoa; phylum Arthropoda; class Insecta; order Hemiptera; family Pentatomidae; genus Arma; species Arma custos. The sequence continues at coordinate 67,883,006 of CM073765.1, read as the reverse complement.
GACTTCATGATTTTTATTACTACGAGGGGTGATCAAAAAGTTCCAGGACTGATTTTTTATTAATTTATTTAAAAAATCTACAGGCTATTGGACGTCGTCCCCTTCAAAGTACTCTCCTTGGGAAGCTATACATTTTTCCCAACGATGTTTCCACTGTGTGAAGGACTTTGAGAAATCATCTTGTGAAATGGTGTGTAGCTGCTCCAGCGATTTTTTTTTAATGTCATCTACGGACTCAAATCTCTTTCCCTTCATGGGTCTCTTAAGTGTTGGAAACAAGAAAAAGTCTGCAGGGGCAAGGTCAGGTGAATATGGAGGCTGGGGAATGACCGTCATTCCATTTTTGGTGCAGTAGTCGCGAATGAGCAGTGCGGAATGAACAGGCGCATTGTCATGATGCAGCACCCACTCACCGCTCCGCCACAACTCTGGTCTCTTCCTCCTTATTGCCTCGCGCAAATTTCTCAGGGTTTGAAGATAACGAAAGCGGTTAATGGTCTCACCTCGTGGAAGAAATTCATGGTAAACAACACCCTTCCAGTCGAAAAAAACAGTAAGCATGACCTTGACGTTTGATTTGACCTGACGTGCTTTTTTGGGGGTTGGGGAGGATTTTGTCTTCCATTGTGATGACTGGACCTTCGTTTCCACGTCGTAGCCATAAACTTCTGGTCAGATAAATATTATGTTTATTTTCATGATCATATTTGTTATTCTAAAGGGACTTAGTTCCAGAATAAGCTTTCTTTTCTATTCTATTCTATAATTATTAAAAAAAATAAAATAAAATAAAAACTATACCACTACAATCCATGAAGTCTTGAGTCTTGTGCGGTTCACTCCGCAACTCCGCTACCTAATTACAGAATTAAGTACAGAATAATAATATATAAACAGTATTTGTTTTAATCGATTTAACTACAATTATCCCTAGGTGTATTGAATTTATTTCTTTTGACCTGAATTGTTTTCTTATTTTAGAGTATCTTCTTCCTGGACATTAATTCGCCTTTACGGACAGACTTATGCGTTAATTGATTCGTCCAATTTAGAGAGGACGAACACTAAAGCAATTGCCAAGAAGTGGAATGGGAAGAACGCTTTGTAGAACTTTACGTTGTTAGGGCCTAATGATGCTCCTACAATCCTACAAATGCTTCGCACGCCTTTGTTTGGGACTTAACTTTTTTTACGTGTAAGGTCTGTCAGTATAGCAGTAAATCTTCAACAACTACTCTACACAATTCTTCTTGACTTAGTAAGGATTAATATACTTTCAATTAAAAAAAATATTTGAAATACTAACAGGAATTACCCTAGAGGATATCAAAACCAGGTAATCTACAGATTCAAAATTTTTAAGTGGTATGATAATCAAGGGAAGATATCATAGAAAACTGGAACAACTTGGTCTCAAGAAGGAAAATAGATACAACCAGTCTTAGGTTATAAACTTTCCGCGGGCTATATAAACCATATATATATATATATATATATATATATATATATATATATATATATATATATATATTATAAAAAGTTTGAAAAGGTTCAAAACCTATGCGTGAGGATTAATAATAATTATCCACACTAAACGAAAATATCGACTATGCTTAGAGATGTTGAACTTCCCACTATAAAACAATATGTTTCAGCCGAAACAAAAGCAAACTTCGAACAAAATCCAGCTTCCGAAAACCCATCCTAATGATACTGGCGTCATCAGCAGGGAGGTTACGAGTGTGTTAGGCAAGCAGTGAAAAGCTCCAAGTGTTTTTTTTATTATTTGTTATTATAAAACAAACAGAATCGACAGGAGAATAAACATTGAATGTCGTTTCTTTGTTTTACAGGTATGAATTTAGATTTTATTTGTAAACCCGTAAACTAATTATCAATTAAAAGAAATCCACTTTGTTTTACAGAGCAACACAACCTTGTTTCAATTGATTTCTGTCGTCCCTAAGAACCATTATATATATGTATATATATATATATATATATATATATATATATATATATATTATAAAAATTTTGAAAAGGTTCAAAACATATGCGTGAGGATTATTAATAATTATCCCCGCTACACGAAAATATCGACTATGCTTAGAGATCTTGAACTTCCCACTATAAAACGATATGTTTCAGCCCAAACAAAAGCAAACTTCGAACAAAATCCAGCTTCCGAAAACCCATTAATCCGAGAAATCGGTAACTATGATAAACATTCGCTACAACGTTATATGCACAAAAGAACAATACATATATGTACTTATAACTTAACAAATCACTATTTGCAGGTCGAACTAGCTTTCTTTATTTATTGTATAGTTATTTTTAATTGTTTATTAATTTTCTATTTAATTATTATTATTATATTTATTTACTTTATTAATTATTATTTTATTTATTCATTTATTATCATTACTATTATTTTTAGCACTAGTTTTTTATATTTTTTATTATTTTTTAAGCGGTTTTTTCCACATTTTTCCTGCTATTGTAAAGCTATATATATATATAGATATAGATATAACCCACCCAAACCCAAGTCTTCTAAATTACTCTTATTAGAATAATATTCTGAAGGAATAGAAGATCTTAACAAATTCTATTGATAATGAAGATATACTAGTATATAGGCATTTAACTAAACTTAAGTCAGACGATGCCCTACAGTATCCTTTAATAATATCCCACTGGTGCCTGTAGAACAGATCCGATACTTAGGGTTGCACCTCGACAAACGATTAACCTGGAATCCTCATACAAGACTGAAAAGACAGGAAACCGCTCGACGTTTCAGGCTACTTCAACACTTACTAGACAAACGCTCTAAGCTCCCAATTAACTACAAAAGACTCATCTACATGACCATCATACGACCTATTTGGACTTACGGAGTAGAGCTATGGGGCTCCACTAAGCCATCGAATTCCTCTCGTATCCAATTCCTACAATCCAAAATCCTTCGTAAAATCCTCAATGCTCCTTATTTTGTTAAGAATAAAGTCATCCATAACGACCTTAATGTCCCTTTTGTTGCTGATTTGGCCCGGTATCTATCCTTTCATAGCAAACTTCATTCCCACTCAAACCCTCTAGTTTCAAACCTAGCTTCCTCTTCAATTCCCGATAATCCTCCGAGGCGTCTGAAAAGAAGATGGCCAACTTTGATTTGAGTACTACCAGTGGGTAGTTTCTCTACTTGTCATTCTCATGTCATTATGTAACACGCATTCTATTTACTTGTTGTATAATTGTAATACAGTTATAAATGCCAATAAATAAATTAAAAAAAAAAAAAAAAAAAAGTCAGACGGTGATAGATTTATCATACTTAACTCCTTCTAAGCCAACGCTTGTACAGGGAGGTTATTATTTGCGATTTTATTTTTTTATTTTAAAATATATCATCACATTCACCTCTTAAATTCTCAAGCAGATGTTCTCTAAGCTGTTACAATTAATATCTCATAACCGTAAGAAGTAAAGGATCATTTACTATAAATTTTCTTCGCTTATTTTTTACTTTACTAGCTGATTTCAAAATTATAAATTCTGTTATTATTTAATATTAATATGTATTTCGGATGAGAGAGAGCCCGTATTATATGAAATTTAGGACTGAAGAGGCAAGTGTTGGCGGGAGATATCTGAGCTCAAAGAAAGGCTTAGGAAGATGAAGGAAACCTGCTCGAGGCCTATGGCTTTGGAATTATCTTAATCTCTGGCGAAGACCTTAAGGGACTTTTATGAAAAAAGTTCTCTAAAGGCTTTGTTACGTAGGATATTTACAGAGAACGGAGAGAAAGATAAGATGTTTAAGGAGTAGGACAGATACCACAATAGTCTCATTTGGAATTCTATAAAATTATAGAGGAGTGGCTCTATGGTACAGCGCCGAAAGTGGTGGATTCAAATCCCGCTGTTAGAAGATTTTATTTAACTTGTTAGCGGCCGTAGATGGGATCTATGGGATCTAGGAACCTCTTTGGGCTCACCCAGCCTCTATAAAGTGGGAACCCAAAATATGGAGGGTATCTGGTGGTTGAGCGTGATCTAGGATACATCACGTCCCTCTACAAACGTTATCCTAGAAACAGCACAGTCTCTAATATGTACTGAACTCAAAATTTTAGAAATTTGTTTTCTCATTCTCGACATTATACACAATTTTATTTATAATATATACTCTCATATCATTTTTATGCTTCTAAATAGTAAATAAAAATAATTGAAAAATTCTTGTTCTTTAGTTGTCTTATTAATTATGAGCTTACACATATGTACTCAAATGCACCAAATATACATATATAAGTAAGTATATATATTTGTATGTATATACACGCATTTATTGATATTTTCAGTTGAATTGGATTAAGTTTCAATTTTATGCTAGTACTGGGTAATTTGTTAGCGGCCGGAGATGGATCCTATGGGATCTAGGACCCGCCTGTGGCTCACCCAGTCCCAATAAAGTGGGTACCCATAAATAGATGTAGATGAAAATAAAAATTTTAATGACTTAATTCTGTTCTTCTGTTCGTAAAATCTAATAATAATCTATGTTTTTTTAATTTTCTGTTATATCCATCAATTTCTGAGTTTGGCTTCTATAAAAGTAGACTGACACAGGTTGAACTGATAAAAGTCAGAGAACAAACAAAACGTTCAATGCTCTGCACGTGTTCTAGTCGAATTCTTCTGTCTCAGATTTTCTCAAGGTAAGAGAGAGAAAATCTTTATTTTTAATGGTTCTATTCTTCAGTTTTTTCTCGTATTTCTTTCTTTCTGTATATTGGTATATCACTTTTGTTTGTTTTTTAATCTAAAAAAATTGCTTATTTATTTATGTTACGAAAAATACTAGTGCACATATCATCTCAATATCAATTGAAGGATATGCAGTAGTTATAAGAAATCCTTTAAAAAAACGAAAACATAAAAAATAAGGTAAACATCTTGTTTTTATTTATTTAAAAAACTCGACAACTCAACTCTTTAAAGAATTGATGGAAACCCTAGTGGTTAAGAGTTATCTCGGACTAATCAGTTCTCTTCACAACCGTTGATCAGAAACAGTACAGTCTCTACCATGTAACGAACCCAAGACCGCCATTGGTTATAGTGGTTGAGGTATTATATTTTTATTATTTTGCCTTTCCAGGTCTAGGAGGTAAGGATAGGGATCTTAAACCACTTCCTCACACCGACAAGGATCGGGACGTCCATTTTACGTTCCTCCCGAAGCGGAGATTACTAAGGGTTTTTTACTCCCTTTTTAAAATCCCATTTCCACCAGCTGGGCTACGAACACGCGATGTTGGGCTAAACTACTAACATCTACACTAATAGTGACACGCTTATTTGTCTTAATAATTAATTTTTTTTTTAATCATTATTTAATGGTGATTGTTTTGTACTTAATTAGGTAAGATAGTTAACGAACTTAATCGTCTTAATCCCCTTAACGTCTAACTTAATTGGGTTAATTAAAAATATCCAATATGACAAGTGTCAGGACTCAATTGAACCTTACAGTAAACCACTTTACTTTATGTACAGATGTTAAAGGGCAAACATGTCATGGCATTTTAAGGCCATTCAATGTCAATTCTTAACAAGGCGTCGGTTCTTGTTAGTCCTCTATTCTTACATGCCTTTATTTTTTGTCTGTAATAAAGCGTCGTCTAAAAACATGAACTTTTGAATTATTTGTGACTTGTAATTCAAGGCTTCCTCGAAGTTATATATATATATATATATATATATATATATATATATATATAAGTAAGAGGTAGAGACTGTACTGTTTCGTGGACAAAGGTTCATCAAGGAGGGGACTTGTCCTAGTTCACGATGACCTAGGTCACCCAGATTTTCCCCCCTATTTTTATAATATTTTATAGAGACTAGATGAGCCCCAGGAGGGTCCTAGATCCTCTGAGATCCATCTCCGGCAGCAAGCAGAATAAATAAAAGTCTTGCCTGCGGGGGGGTTGGATCCAGGATTTCCGGTCTGACAACTCAGTGCTCTAGCCAGCCACTCTGCTCCCAATAATAATAATGTCTTTATTTATTCTGGGACAAGTCCCTTTAGAATAACAATACAGGTTTTTATGCAGGGTATTATTATGTCTATATATATATATATATATATATATATATATATATATATATATATATATATATATATATATATACATATATATATATATATATATATATATATATATATATATATATATATATATAGAGAGAGAGAGAGAGAGAGAGAGAGAGAGAGAGACACTTTAAAATAAAACCACCAAACAGCACACTCAAACAAAATAAAAATAAAAACGATCAATCATAGCCGAATTCAAAGAATAATAAAAGTAAAATAGATTAGAAAAACAATTGTTGTACTGGGACCATGCCACTCAAGAATAAGGAAGTTGTAAATAAAAAAATAACGTTTCCAGCCAGATAAATAAATGTAAAAATTAACAGATAAAATCACAAACTATCTAATAACAGTAATAATATGATAAAAAATTGGCATAATTCCTGTCAAAATAATTAAATAGAGCTATGAATAAAAAAAAAAAACAATCACAGAAAAATTACCATAAACAAAAACCTTGCTATTAATTATGTAAATAAAATAAATATTAACAAATATAAATGTAATAAATAAATGTATTAAACAATATAAGCTGTTATGTATGTAAGTTGTATGCGTCCATTTGGATTAAAAAAAATCTATTATTCTTTTAATTGGTTCTTATGATTACTATTACATAATAAAGTTTTATTGGGTTTAAAACCTCTGTCTTTGCTAAGTATTATGTGACTTGAACGTTTGCCGTTTTGCGCTTATTTTTAAAGTAATTCAAATGGAATAATATATCACGGATATGAAAAGTTGGACTTATACCAATTTCAAATATAACAGCATGAATATAAAGAAATATATAATACTCAACATCTAAAACCTAGCAACGAAATTTTACATGTGAAGCTGATTTTTATCACTGATATGTTTAAAATTTAATATTTTCTGTTTCAGGTAAGACATATTGAGTCTCGCTTTATGATAGTTCAGGTATGATAAGATCAATGTACAATATTATTATTAATATAAATGCTATCATTCCATTGAGGTTTTAAACAATATTTATTTTTCTTCATAACAAAAATATTTTAAAATAATCTCCATCAAAATAAATTATAAATAATATATTGGCGTAAGTCAACATATGAGTCATAATTGAAGTAATGTTCACTGAACATTCTTCTCCGTGTATACATCGCAAAAATTGCGAGAACACATATAGGATCGGTGAAGAGAATGGATTTGTCTGGCTTGGATACGACCCCTGGTAGCTCAGTTTAGAGCACTTCACTAGAGATGCAGACGACCCGGGTCCGAATCCAGCCAGGGTAAATCTTTTCTCTTCAAAACAAAAATATTTAAAAATAATCACCGTCAAAACAATAATTAATAAAAATAAAATGTTCATTATAGTAAATCATAAAAATTAGGGAAGATACTTTATTATGAGTAAGATTTTCATTTACTCTTTACAGGGAAAGCGTTCGAATATCATTGCAGGCAAATTCTTGGATAATAGCTAACGCAAAGTTTTTATGAATACTCACACACACAAGCGTACATATATAATTTAATTTTCTGGTTTAATGAGTGTAATTATCTTAATTATATCTGATACGAATATACTTTTAATTGCGTTTTTGTTCATGTTTATACGAGCAAGATATGTGATTAAATAAAAAAATTACTTAAGAAATTATACAAATGCCATTTGGCACATATGGTATCTGCGATCTACTTTCGAAAACCTTTCCTAAGGGATTCTCATGGGATATAATAAAAAAAAAATTAATGGCCCGTTTGAATTGTTAAATTACAAATAATTACAAATATATAATTACAAATTATATAAATAATATAATTACAAAGAAAATTACAAATATTGTCTACTTATTTTTAAAACTTTTTCAATATTTTTACGAGGAGATAGGATTAGTTTTCAACTCAAATAAAACTCGAGGAAGCCAGTCAGGTTAAGTTAAACCTTCTATATGAGAAGTAGAGGAATGGAAGAACGCTTTAATGTTTATTCTTAGTTTCGAAGATATCAAGTTCTCTGTTACCAACAATTAGGGATATTAAATTAAATAATACATTTCATAATTAGTTTATGATTTGCTTGTCTAAGAAATAGCCGGGAGGGTGGTCTATAACTTACTATGCTCAAGGCCTAGGTTCGCAGCCCGAGAAAGTGGCTTTAATATTTTTTTTAAGGGAGTAAAAGAGCCTTGGTTACGCAGTCGTTTAGGGGAGACTTAAAATGGTAGTCTCGAACCTGTTACATATATACGTATAAACACAAAAGGACCTCCACTGCATCTTCGTCCGATTAGCCATATGCATAAAGTTAAGTTAAATTAGATATACAAACAATAAAACCTTTGGAAGAAAATAGTCCGGGTGGAGGTCAGAAAAAATCTCTTTAGTAAGAAGAATGGTTTACTTCCAAAACCGTCGTTTCGAATTACACTGCAGGTCTTCTTCAGGGCTAAATATATAAATATATGAAGGTGATCTGCAATATTTATAATACATTGATATTTTATAAATTTATAATGGTTGTATGCCTTCGGATTTAGAAATAAAGACGGAATTGTTTCTATGAAAACAAAAACAAAGTAACAGCATTCAATGCTTTTACTTCGTATTTCTTATAAAATTAAATGGTTTTAATTAACTCAATACACTAAACGGTAACAACACTTTATCGAGGCAGTTTTCTTTACATATATATAAGATATGAAGAACACCTTCTATGTTGGTCGAAACGTCGGCTTCCAAAATAAAGAATTCTTCTTCCTAAAGAGAATTTTTTCTGACCTCGACCTGGACCCTCCACAAATTATATTGTTATATTTATTTCCAATGTAGTTCGGTTGGTTTCATTCAACACCATTTTATAATGATATGGCTAATCGAACGGTACTACTACCGGGATTCCTGTGTTTTGCCTATCCAGATGTAATAAGATTATTGATCTTTAACAAGTACCTGACATCGAGGTCTATTTTACGTCCCTTCGGAAGCGAAGCATTACTAAGAATTTTTTACTCCCTTTTTAAAGTCCAAAAGCTGCTATGCTAAACTCCTGCAAGGAAGTGACTCTTAGTAGGCCACGCTCAACCGCCAGATCCCCTCCCCTTATTTTGGAAACCCTATTTTGATAATATTTTATAAAGGCTGGGTGACCCCCAGGAGGGTCCTAGATCCTATATGATTCATCTGCGGCTGTAAACAGACTAAATAAAAGTCATGCCCGCAGCGGGATTTGAACCAGGATTTCCTTCTGGCATCGCAACTCAGCGCTCTACCACTGAGCCACTCCTCTCCTTTCCCTTAAGAAACCATATATAATTCTCTTTCTGAAGGTACCTATATGCATTCCTTACCTACTACCTGACCACCTTCTATCAGGTTGCAGCGAGAGTGTGGTGTCACGTATAGGATGTACGAATAAAATATAGCTGTGTCTGTCTGCTACCGATAAATAATTATTTATTGTTATATTTATATTATATTTATTTATTATATACAATTTATATTATATTATATTTATTGTTATATAATTATATTATAATTCTTATCATCCATAATTCTTTTTTTTTAAAATTTATTTATTGATATTTACAAATGTATTACAATAATACAGCAAGTAAATAGGATACGTGATACATGACATGAGAATGACAAGTAAAGAAACTACCCACTGGTAGTGCTCAAATCAAAGTTCAACTAAGAAGGTCACGTGGCCATCTTCTTTTCAGACGCCTCGGAGGATTATCGGGAATTGAAGAGAAAGCTAGGTTTGAAACTAGAGGGTTTGAGTGGGAATGAAGTTTTCATAATTCTAGTACATTTTTTAATACTATAATAGTATAATAATAGTATAATTTTTAAATACGTTAACAGTAATTGTATAACACAGAGTTGAGTCTGTTGTGAAATATAACAGGTTTACCTTGATTCCTACCTGATTCGGGCTCTGGGGGCTAGTTTAGTGTGGAACATTGCCAAAGGTCTCATTTTAGTGCTTCCCAGGACCCTCATAAATTTCAGAAACTAACTATTCCTTAACTTTTATGAAGTACTATAAATACATAGATCAGCTCTGTGTACTGTTTATACATACTTTAACAGGATTCTAAAATAAGCACATAAAATAAGTTATTATTATATAAAGCCTGCTTATGACCTATTCTAACATATGCATGACCAATATTTAGTTATATGTCTGCAAATAATTACAAAAAACTACACATATTCCAAAACAAATGCCTTAGAATTGCTGGAAATTATGAATATTACACTAAAGTTAAAATTATGCCTACAGAATTATGTATACCTCATATTAATATATGTATCAACAAACTATGTAAACAATTCTTTTTTTAAGTGTAAAAACAATAAAAACCCACTTAGAAAAAATATTGAGAACTATACAACAAAATAGTACAAAGCTATATGTACATAAAAGAACAATACATTTATTATTTATATATATATATATATATATATATATATATATATATATATATATATATATATATAAATGGATGGATATATAAATAATGATATAAATGAATGAATAAAGCCTTTTATTGCAAAAAAATTAACAGGAATTATTAAAATAATAAAAAATTAAAATGATTTTACTAAAGATACTATATACAATATTTATAACATTTATATTATGAACTTTTTTTTTTCTTGTTAATTTATGTAGGCCTTCCCCTTAGGGAGTGATGGTCTAACTTCCCTGGAGACCAATTCCTACTGGGGAGTGTGATATAAATATAATTGTATATAAATTAAAAAATATATATTTATCAGATAGAACCTTTAAAGTAAACAATAATTTTTCCTACTCTTCCATCTTTACCCAGTCTGCCGAGGTTCCTCAAGGTATTCAATCCTGGTCAATCAAGGTCAATCGTGGGTCCCATCCTATACACGATATATACAGCTGACATCCCACTCCATCCAAGCACTGTCCTCACTACGTACACTGATGACACATGTGTGTTATCAGTAAATAAGAAACCATTTGTTGCATCCTAATCTCTGAAATTCCATATTTCAAACCTTCAAGAATGGTGTCAAAATCGGAGAATTACAATAAATCCTAACAAATCCCATCAAATCGTCGTAATCCTATCAATCCCTGCCCTGCTGTATCCTTTAATAATATTCCACTGATCCCCGTCGAACAGATTCGTTACCTAAGACTCCATCTGGACAAACGTCTCCTTGGAATCCTCATACAAGACTGAAAAGACAAGAAACTGCTCGACGTTTTCGCCTACTTCAACATTTACTGGACAAACGTTCTAAGCTCTCAGTTAATTACAAAAGACTCATTTACATGACTGTTATTAGACCTATTTGGGCCTACGAAGTTGAACATTGGGGCTCTGCTAAACCATCCTATTCATCTTGTATCCAATCCTTACAATCCAAAATCCTCCGTAAAATCCTCAATGCTCCTTATTATGTCACAAACAAACTCATCCATCATGATCTTAACATTCCATATATTGCTGTTTTGGCCCAAACTAGATACCTATCCTTCCATGATAATCCCGATACACAGTTCCACTCGTCTCTCAACTTGCTTCCCATACTATTCCTGATAACCCTCCGAGGCGTCTGAAAAGAAGATGGCCTCGAGACCTTCTACTATAGAACTTTATTGGTGTGCTACCGATGGGTAGTTTCTCCACAAGTGTTTTTTTTTTTTTCATGACATGAAATTAGCAGATTTACTTGTTGTAATATTATTAAAGTTGTAAATATCAATAAATTAATCTAAAAAAAATTGTGAATTTTAGTTATTAGCATTGGTCTGGTTTTTACATATACTGACACACCAAACAATAATTATATTTATTTCCAAGCAGTTTATTTAATAATCAAGAGATATGATGGGCTGGGCTGCTCAAGTTCAGTACAAAATATCAATAATTTGATATAATTAATAATTAGTTTATTGTTATATTATTTATACCTTGTAATTGTGTACTTAGACGTTATTTTAATTTTAAGCATTATTATCAATGTTAATTTAAACTATACTTAGTTCATTAGTACTTTCAATAATTTCATAAAACATGACATTTAACTAAAATAATTAAAATCTTTTAGGGAAAAGGAAAAGTTGAGGTAGTGTTTGATCTTTTGAGTTATTATTATTATCAATAGCACATCTATTAAACGACCTTATAAGTAAATATAATTATTGTTATATTAATTGAGTTATAGTCTTTAAACTAAAGATGATTAAAACAAATAACTCTTGCAGAGGCCGCCAGATTTCGCAAGTATCGTGCATGTTGCTGACTCGAACCCATAAGTTTATCCTCTACCAAATGTAGCTAAATAAGTTTTCACTTAAAAAAAATCAGAAGACTTTCAAAAATATATTGATAAATATTATCTACTTCTTAGTTTTTTTTCTATTAAAGTGTATTTTTAGTTTTTTAAACTGTTATTAAACTGTTTGTTTGCAGCGGGAGATGGATCAGGTGGGCTCTAGGACCCTCCTGGGGCCCACCCAGCCTCTATAAAATATTATAAAAATAGGGTAGCCAAAATAAGGGGGAAAATCTGGCGGTTGAGCGTGACCTAGGACAAGTCACCTCCTTGCAGAACCGTTGTTCATGAAACAGTACAGTCTCTACTATGTACTGAATCCCAGACCCTTCATGGGTTATAGTGGTACAGGTTTTTTTTTTAAACTGTTATTTATTATTTTTTATTAAACTTCAACTTTCATCTAGTGTACTTTATAAACAGACTAGCTTATGCCCGCGGCTTCGCTCGCGTGGAATTTGGTCTGCCACATAAAGTTTCGTGAAAGATCATTTTAAATAAATAATTTAATTTTTTTTTTAAATATAAGTTACTCGTACATCCAAAATTTCAGATGTCCAACTTCAAAACTGACGGATTCTATACAAACTTTGAACCCCCTATTACATTAAAGGAGAAACCCTTGGGTAGAATTATCCAAATTTCTTCCTTAAACTGTACAAAGAACCTATCTACAAATTTCAAGTACTAACTTCCTGATTTGCCTTTAATTATGTACTTGGTTTAATTATGGACATGCCTTCGTGCCCTCACATAAATCTGCTCTTGGTGTAGCCTATGATCTATAACCTATTTTACTCAATAAGTTTCATCGAAATCCGTTCAGTAGCTTTTGCGTGAATGAGTAACAAACATAAAAACAATAGTTTCACTCATGTTCTTTCTGTTATTTTAACCACTATTATCATGTGATTTGCCTTTATTTATGTACTATTATGGATTCTCCACAGTACCTAAAAGACGGTCGGGAGGAGGGGGGGGGGCACGTGCGCCCCCCTAAATCCGCACATGCTATAGCCTATGTGTTATTCTGATGTATAACCTATATTACTGTCAAGTTTCATCCAAATCCGTCCAGTAGTTTTTGCGTGAAAGAGAGACAAACATACAAACATTCACATTTATAATATTAGTAAGATACCGCATTCAAGTATAGTTAATAAACACATTCACAATTGGCAAATTCCTCGTTCTGCCTTTTCGCTGTTGCTGATTTCACAATCGACTAGGGCTTAGCGACCGTTGCTAGTTATAATAATGGATGGCTAGAGGTATAATGGAATGAGAGGAGACAAAACCAGGGGAGTGGAGTGTGCTGAGCGACCGAGGGCTGAGCCGGGGCACCTGCCCTCAGCTGATAGTGGTTCCTCTAATCCCTTCAGTCTCTCTCTATACCTTCCAGCCCTCATACATAAGGGCCAGGATATACATATTTCATGTATATCTGCATATGTACACGTATGCAAGTTTTCAATATTATACAATATATATTCAGTTCATTATTATTCAAGTTCTGTGTTATTTATGTGTGATTAATAAGCCTCTGCGAATAAAGTGATTAAGTCGAAATTTTTCCAGAGAGATTGATCGAAAATGTATTGAATGAAACGGGATAGTGTTATATTAGTATTTAATAAATGGATATGTGAGGCATTGGCTTTTGGAGTTATTCCTTATATAACAACTAAATTTCAAGAAAAAGTATACCAGAATGATTCCCTCGGTGCAATTAACTAATTCAAGACGAAATTCAACTTATCTGTTAAACATATTAAAACTTAGAGAAATAAATAACACATGTTAACTTGGAACCATGGGATCTATATTTTATAAACTCCCTTACTGGTTACATTGTACAGTGTTGACTATTATATAACTTTAACATTTAATTTTTTTTTTTTTTGAAACAGCAATTTTGTATTTAAGGAACAATATTCATTATAATAAAGTCTGTAGAACACTTTTCAAATATTGGAAAAGAAATTCACAATTCAAACTAAAATCTAGAATATTTAAACATAGGACTTAGGTATACATTAATACTAATACACATTCACAAACATGTAGGTTCCTCATTTTCAACAGGCTGATTATAAAATTTAGAGAAATCAATTTTTTTTTTTTTTTTATATGAAATTTCTTATAAGATAAATTCTTACAACATATAAGTCTCTTATTACTTTCTTAAGTATAGTCGGAGTGACTGAATCTTTTTGGAGGTTTAATAGTCCTTCTCAGTCTTCTTATAGCTTCATTACCAGTCAATATGGTACCGATTTACCAGATTTATCTCTCAGAGGGACACTCGGGGTCAAGTGATTCAAAAATGGGCTAAGATCCAAGGATCGTGGCTGTTCGGGGTACGAAAGCGCACGAAGACCTATTTTAGATAGTTACATCCAGTAGACTGACGGGCCCCACATTGTGGGGGGATGCTTGAGGAATCCCAAGATTGAAATTCGAACTCAAAAACTTTTGTATTGGAAGTAGTTGCAATCTTGGAATTTCTTGAAAACCTAATAGTAATATTTTCCATACTTGTTTTGCCTTCTTTTGCTAAATATTTTAGTACCCTTACGAACTTATAGTAACAAAAAATAATTGTATATTTGTTCAGAAAATGGCCTACTAAAGAGTTATCCGATCAAAAAATCAGGACCCTCAGTAGGGTTAATTTCATTTGACAGATCAGGTTTATATGTTTTATTTTAATAATGTATTAATGCTATAATATTATTATTAATTGTATATAATATTGTCATCACTTAATGCTTCATCTTAGCTTAACTTCCTAGCCTACAAACAGGCCATTATTGATTGCTAGTTGTTTGGGCTGGGTTTCCCCGTAAATGTTTTTTAGCTTTCCTTCTTAACTCGCAAGGATCTATCATTCTTGTTTGTTCGAAAGGTCCTGTCCTTGGCTTCTTAACAACATACGCTTAGTCTATCAAAGCCAATAGCATACGATCTGCTATTGTACTAAGTTTGTGTTTATAAAGTATACTGTATTTATTTTCTCTCCCTGCTTCACAAAGTCAAAGTAAAATTGTTTTAAATGTTTTTGGGACAGACCAGGTCAGTAAAAATACATATATATTAAAATTGAATGTTTAATTCTATTATATATAATATTTTATGCCGTATTTTAATTCTCTTGTAGATGTTACTGGAGTACATATTTTTGAATCATTCGTTCAAGTTAGTAAAAAACCTTTTTCCAGTCAAAAATTTTGTTCTTTATTTATAAATACGTTTCGACTTATTCAGTCATTTTCAATTTTCTTTTCTTATAAGTCTATTTTTATTTAATTTAAATATTTTTACTCATAAATTTGTACATTATTAACCTAAATAAAAAGAATAATCCAATAAATACATAATTTATAAAAGCATGTCCTAAAATACTGAAAATAAGTATAGATACCTTTTAATAGATTGTCAATTAATTAAAATTTTCATTTAATACTTGGAGTTTGTAATGTACTCCATGGCTATTGTTAACATTTATGAATTGAACTTTGGACTGTTATGATAATTTATATTTCAATATTATTTTCATTTATTTCCTCCTTAAAATATATAAGCATCATGAAAGGTCAAATAATACAATTTAGTAATTTGTAGTCTATATTGATCTATTTTCACTCTTTTATTTTATATTTATTTTAAACTGTTAAATAGTATGAATAATAATAATATGATAATAAGTCTAAACGTATTTTTAAATAAAGAGAAAATTTTTGACTGGAATAAGGTTTTTTACTCAAATGCCGTAATTTATGCCGTATATAAAACCTTAAAAAATTTTCGAAAAATTAATTTAATTATTATAGACACAAGAGTATTTATAAAAGTGCTTGGCTACAACTATTAGGGTCCCAAGACCGAGACCAGTTATGACAAATTAATTATTTACTCTGTAACATCAATGAAACGATTCTGCTACATCTGGAGACCCTCCTCTTCCTTACCAAGCCTCTGTAATTTACCCTTAATTTGTTAAAACTCAGAAAAGGCAATAGGAAAATATGACTTTAATTTTATAATCTTCCAACATTCACAACTAATCAATACTTAAATTAATTTATTACTTTAATGGCACTAGAAGCAAGAACCCGGGCCTCCTCCAGCACAGCCAACCGATCTCCACGATCTGGTGTTATTTCTCTCCATCTTCGAACTCCCAGCCGCTTTAGATCCTCCCCTATATCAACAAGACATCTGATCCGAGGACTTCGTGATCTATTATTGGCACCATGTCGGGTTCTCCAAACACTTCCATCGATCAACTCATTCCTTCGTTCTAGGCTTCTCTTCTCCATATTTTTTATGCCTTTCTCTCCCAGTGGATCGAGAAGTATGCATCTTGATTTCCTGTGCGTCCTGCGAAAGCAATAAAAGCAGCGCATATACCTGTCTGTTGAAACTCACCAACTCATATGGACTCATTTACGTATTTTTTAACTTCTTCGATTTTTAATGTCCAGCAGTCATAATTGACAACGACGAAGTACCTTCCAAAAATAATGTACTTTACCACGGACTATACTTGGATAAAAGACTTACATGGAACGTTCATACAAAATTAAAAAGACTAGAACTGACATGACGCTACAAACTTCTGGACTACAGCTCTTCACTTGAATTACAAAACAAACGACTTATGTATAACAGTATACCTGTTTGGAGGCATGGAGAACTTTTGGGTTCAGCAAAACAAGTCCAAGTACAAAAGATACAAACAACACAGTCCAAAATTCTCAGAAAAATTGTTGATTCTCCTTGGTCTATTTCGAATCACATACAAAACGACATGTACATTCCCGTTATAAAATCATGTATTCATAACAAATACATAGCATTCCACTCATCAACACAAAACCCACTCGTTCTTCCGCTTTCCTACTCCCCGTTACCCGGGCTTGATAACAAAAGATTAAAAAGACAATGGCCAATAGACTCAGATGCAAATAAAAGTTGAAGAATAAATAATAATAATGTAATCATCGCATTAGCTTAAGATTAAAATATAGAACGTATAAATTTAGCAACGGTATAAAGAAATATTATGAAACAATCAGGTTTATAGAAAAAAAATTATGTAAAAAAAAAAGTATGTCAAAATATTGAGTAGTTCAAAATGTAAAAAAAAAAAAACTAATATTATTAATAAATTTTACGGTATATGGTTTGGTATTGATGGTATATCAAAGTATTACTGATGTATAGTTCGAATCGCCCGAGACCCTAAAATCAGCGAAGGCACTCAAAATTTGTCTTACTTTTATGTTGTAAACATATAAATTTTACTCATTTTAATAAACGATTGACGCTTGAAAATAACGTTCTGCCATTATACTGATTAGTCTTAAACTTTTAATTAAACAACAGGACTACTTTTAGTGAAAATTATTCAGTCTGCAGCGATGGTAAGCGCCGAGCGCACGAAGTATTCTCTCAAAGACTCCACTTTAAGGTTAAGTTGATGGAAGGGAATACATCATGATTTATTCGAAAGGGACTACAAAGAGACAATTCAGGGAGGAATTAATTGCTAAAGAGTAGGGGAAGTAAAAAGAGAGATGAAAGCCTAAAGAGACACCGGATGAAGTTGGAAGGGGCGGGAGAGAAAAGCTGTAATTGTAGAGTAAAATGATTAAGACACTAACTGGGAAGAGGCCCGCCCAATCTCCTCCTATTTACCCCCAAACCTCCTCCCCGCCCCCCTCGTTTCGCATTTAATAACCTCACTACCTGCCTCCTCCGTCCAGCTCTCAGAGGACATCCAAATCTCCAGGGTCCAAAAGCTGACGGGTCAGTCGAAGCAGGAACACGAATGGAATAATATAAAGAAAGATAACTTTTAATATGGCATGAAGTAAAAGTATCATTGTGATTAAAAGCATGATATACAGATTAACCATTTCAATGCGGAGAGCATTATATAAAGCGCGCGTTGGAGAGCATTTTTTTAAAGCACCTGTCGTATTATTCGCTTCAAACAATTTCTCCGACCCTCAGTTGGATTATTACTACCGAGAGCAATTGTCCGTTTCTGGTTACAGCTTTTTTTAAGAGCTTCTGTTGATTAAAACTTGGTAAATTAGGTTTAACCTTTACATTTTAAATGCTCATTCTATATCTATAGTAGATCGCTGTTAACAACCTCAATTTAAAACTGCTGTTCATCCTCGAATCTGGGTATTGGTAAATTAAATTCTTATTTGGTCCTTTTATAAACCGTTAGAAAATATTTAAAAATTTGAATTTTTTATTTTATTTTAACTTATTGTTAACATGAATTTTCAAGTTCAGGCCAAATGGAATATCAGATATGTCGTTCATGAATTGAATGAAAAGCTTCATGAAATATAATAACTACTGAAGAATTAAATCAAAAATAACAATTTTTGAGTTATGTGATCGTTCATATTTAGATAATGGAGAGTGGAGTGGCTAAGTGGTAGAGCACTGAGATGCCATGCCTAAAATACTGGTTAACATCCCGCTGGTGGCAAAACTTTTGTTTAGGGTGTAAGCAGCCGGAAATGGATCATGTGGGATCTAGGACCTCCTGGGGCTCACCCAGCCTCTATAAAGTGGTTACCCAAAATCAAGAGGGAAATCTTGCGGTTGAGCGTGATCTAGGACAAATCAATCGTTGTCCACGCAATTGTACCGTCTCTACCATGTATTGTAAACCTAGACCCGATCACGGGTTGTAGTGGTACAGGTTATAGAAAGAGGGTTGCTCAGCAATAAATTGGAATAGCAATAAATAAAGATGTGTTCATTTTTACATTTTGTTTTTTTACTTCTTTTAAACACTTTAGCGTAATAACTGAGATCTGATTAAGTAATATTTGATTTTTTTTCCATGTGTAAATAAGTTTTTGCGTTTCAAACTTATATATTTTGTATATACTGACCAAAATTAGCATCTACTTATACATCAGACTTATTTGAAGGGATTTAAGACAAAGCCCATCAGGGAAGAATTACCAAAACTGAAGTGTGAGTTATATATTCAATTACATCATCCCCAAACAAAAGGATTTTCCGGGAAGTAGCTTAATATCTGACGGAGGCAGGCTTATTAAGAACTTTCAGGAAGAGAGTTATGTTGAAGATAAGCAGTCGGCTTGTCGGTGAAGTTTTCGAAAGATCTTTGTGGGCTCTCCTGCGAAATTTCGAAGAATATATTATTTATAGAGAATCCATAGTCTGATATATATATGTCAACATATATCTTTTTATATTTCTACAATTGACAGAGTCGTTTAAGTATAAGCCTTTTAAAGCAATAATTAAAATTATGGTATTAAAAGAACTTATTTAAATATATAGTACATACATTCGATAGTTGGAAATGGTAGGGACGATATATATGGTATTGCGAAGAATATTTGGTGCAAAAAAGGATGATATCATTGCAGAATTGAGGAGGTTACACAACGTGGAATTGCAAAGCAAGCATGAATAATATCAATATTGTAAACTTGATGATTGATGAGTCACTAAGATTAAAATGGGCCAGTAAAGTTGCCGGGTCTAGTAACGAACGAATTACTAAAAAATTAAAATTCACTCACTCGTCCAAGTCTGAGATTTATACCGAGACGTATGTGAGTTTCATTTCCTCCTTAGAGTTTCATTTGATGGCATTGAGCCTTCGGGTTCGATAATACTACAGTTTTAGGAAGCAAATGAATGAAATTTAAAGTTAGAAAAAATAAATAAATATTGAAAAATAAAAAGAGACCTTACATAAATGTTAAGACCATGGAAAAATTCCAACGAAAAGCCCTTAGTCTCCAAACTAAAACAGAAATTTCAAGGGACAGATAATTTCAATTTATGTTTTAGTTTGGAGACTGGCATGATATCAATGGCTGGCAGTGATAAAAAATAAAATTAAAGAAAATTGGGATGAAAAGTGGGAGAGCCTTCCTCAAAACCACCTCCGTCAGATAAAAGAAAAAAAACAAAAAAAACGACCTAAGGCCAAAAGAGTGCAGTATTATAAGCAGGTTAAGAATTGATCATACTAAGCTGACACATCTCCACCTACTTTTAGGGCAGTACCAACCAACCTGCCAAAGCTGCAATAATGTTCAAATTACAGTCAAGCATCTATTTGAAGGCAAGAAATATGAAATAATAAGAAAAAAATTTAAAAATTGAAACGTGCCAACTTTTCAAAAATGATAATGAGCTGCAGAGGACTCTGATGTACCTGAAGCAAACAAACTTAATCAATGAAATATAATAAGAGCATTCGTCGCTAATGGCCTCAGAAGTTGAAGCGACGTTAAATAAAATCAAATAAAAAAAAAACAAAAACATTTTTAGCTCCAGTAATAAGAGCCTTTCTGATTGGCCACATCTGCTTGACATAGTGTTGTTTCCTGTCTCGCCTATCCCATTCACAGAGGAAACATGGAAACTTTTCATAACCACTGGAAATCGCTTTCAAATCTCCACAAATGGTCTATTTATCGTCAGAGTGGCCGAGCTTAGTAAGAACAAACAAAATATTTTCGTAGCATTCCTCCAAATGGACTGAGTGTCCAAAAGGCACAGCAGCATTGCGAAGAAGTACAGCTTTCAAAATCCTTTTTGATGAATCAAATAAGAAATTTTAAAGTGAAATTTATGACTTATCTAGGAGTGATGGAATCGTTTCACTATTTTTTCCGTAATCAGCACAAACAATACGGTTAAACGCACTTGTTAAATATGCTACGATGTTTTCATCACAGACCTGTGTAATATATAATTCACCAGATAAATCATACTTATCCAATAATTTTCTATATTTAAACCGATAAAATCGCATTGATGAATTGATGATAACCATATTACTGGAGATGAATATAAAACTTATTATACGAAATCAAACAAAATGAATTTTTAAGTTTTTAAATTAATTATAAAAATGTGGGGGAGTAACAAATGAAAAAATCTGATATTTAAAAAAACTGGAACAGGGATATTTTTCATATATAAATATCTCTGTTTACAACGAGTTTTACCTAGTGATTATGGAAAATGGCGAGTTGATACTTTATTATCCTCCATAAAAATAATATTGGAATGTTTTATAATAATTTGTAGTTTTAATGGATTGAAAGGAATCTAGAAGTGTTCCTTATCGCTAATAAAAAAAAATAGTCTAATATTTTTATTTACTTGTTTTTTATATTTTTTCCTTAATGTTTTTATTTATAAACTTTAGGCCGAACAAAAAAAAACCACGCGAATATAATTTAATGTTGGTCCCCATCTTTTCTTTGTCTTACTTCTTTTTTCGATATGACATTTATTATATTAGCGTTAGGCATCGTTTCTTCAGTCCATTCCTACTGCCAACAAAAACATTTCTTTTGTTTATATATTTGTTGTTTATATATTTTATAACTTTTTCACCTATGTAAACTCTAATAGTTTGAGTTTAATAGTCTAATAGTAGATTTTTAGATATTTTTATTTTTTCTTTAAAAATAAAATATTTAAAAATCAAAAAATTGACCAATAATTATAAAAAATTATTAATTTTTAGTTTTTTGAGTTATTATTTTTATGATAATTATCAATAACTTTGAAAGAAAACTAAATAAATGACAGTATTGTAATTATAAATATTCCTTATTTTGGCACACCGTATCATCAGATGCACGGCGCAATGATACAGTTCCGCAATACTCATCAGTCGTTCGGGTCACAGTATAGCTTTGACCCCGTTTTTTTACCTTAGGTTAAAATTTAAAATTCATTATTAAAACAAAACAGGCAAGGCTAGGAATAGCCGATCTGGAAATAAAGGATATAAAATAGAATACACACGATGACAAAATAGTTCATACACAATGACATAAAAAAGACCCTGGTTTTTATTCGTTATACATCATAAAATTTTGTTGTCATTTATTATTTTTAATAAGATCATTAAAGTACCATTTAATGACCTTACATTAAATTGACCTTATGCTCTAAATTTTTCACGCCATTCAGTTTATAAAATTATAATTTATAAGATTTAAAAGTAATTGGGCTATTGATTATTTTCAAATTTTATAGATAACACATTATCAATTTTATAATAAATTATACATATTACATCGTTTTAATTATTATTTATTTTGTAAAAATCGTGGTTCGGAGTCAAATAATTTATTTTTTTGTTATTATAAAATTTAATTATTTCTTGAAATTAGTGTATATATTATTTTCCAATAAATGTGAATTTTTTCCATAAACTAATGCAAGCTTTATATATGTAAGGATTTTACTTTTGTTGAAAGTTTTTTAATAGATTTTTTCTTTCATTGTAAATTATGATTCTGCACAGATACATTTAAATTTCTACAATTGTTTTTAATTTGAGACTGTTGTTACAAATTATACAAGAAATAAATATATATAAAAAAGGATTTTACTTAAAGCAGATCGAATAATATATACAAAATGATATTTCAATTTGCATTTTTTTTTCAATTTTTTTTCATGTTTTAAAAATATTTTTTTTGCGATTCCGTAATTATAATAATACCTAAGTTAGTTAATCGGAGTGACATATGGTGTAGAGGCCATTTAACAACTTTATTTACCCAAAGTCGCGGTCTCAAAGACCAGCAGATGGCTAAAGAATTTTTTGAAGTTATACCGTCTTTCAGATGCAACGTAAAATGACGGTCCCTAACTTGTGCTAACACTGTATTCGTATTCGTAAAATTTCTCTATCATAATTACAATTGGATAGGCAAAATTTATTACTCCGTCAATATCATTATCCGATTTGCCATGAAGGGGAATAAAACTAGAAAAAAATAGATAAAAAGTGTTAACTTTAAATAGTTGTTATGATATTATTAATAAATTCGTTAGGGAAATGGTCGCCTATAATCCAGTCGGATATGTTAGAGAGACTCTCGAGACCTGAGCCGGACCAAATGATAAGGAGAGAGCTATCTGATAACAGCTTATCATGTTCCCTCTGGCACTGACATACTTTATCATGCCAGGTGTATGTCCCTTCCATCTTGCTCTTATCTATGTTGCTTAATATGCACTTTTATTTACTTAAAATATGGAGTATATTTACCTAATGCGTCTAAGTTAAGAAATATTTTGTTGTAGCTGTAACGTTAAAACTTTGATGTTAAAATATATTAGCAGTTAATATTTATTTCATGTCGTTCAGCTGTTTATATTTTAATAAATGTTTATATACCTTATTAAAATTAGAAATAATTTCAGTATTTAATAAATTTATGTTGTTTACATTCAAATATGGTTTGGTGTGGTATGTGTTCCTAGCTGCAAAATGAGCGCAGACTAGCTATCTGTTAATAAGAAAGTTCACATATTGCCCTGTACTGTACACATTAAGGGTTGTAGAGGTACAGTTTTTTTTTTCCGTTGGTGTAATGAGATATAAATATTTATTTTAGTGTCTTATTTATTTTAATTTATTTAATGTAACTTTTTTTCTTCCTTTGATATTTTAATCAGAAACTCTATTATATTTTTCTACAATAGTCATTTAATATATTTTTGTTTCAGTATCTTTCTTATTGTTATTGGGAACAGTTCAGAGTTAAAATGTCTTCTGATAATTAGTTAAAATAGTTATTATTCATAATGGTTTTATTCTTTTTACCAGCCTCTATAAAATGTTGTAAAAATAGGGTATCCAAAATAAAGGGGAAAATCTAGTGGTTGAGCGTGATCTAGGACAAATCACCTCCCTGCAGAACCGCTGTCCATGAAACAGTACAGTCTCTACCATGTACTGAACCCCCGACCCGTTTACAGGTCATAGTGGTACAGGTTTTTTGTTTTATTTTTTTAATTGTAACCTAAGTGTGCATTGATGGAATGCTGGAAAATCTTGGATAACCTCACTATTGCCTTTAATCTCTCTAGCAGTTGCAGCTTTAAATGATTTTATTGTTTTCGCCATACTTCTCATAAACGAAATTTATTTTATTTTTATTTTGGAGAGAAATGATTTTTCCTGGACGGGATTCGAACCCGGGTCTTCCGCAACTCTAGTGCGGCACTCTCCCTTCTGAGCTACCAGAGCTGGTAACCAGGTCAGACATATCCATTCTCTTCACCTATCCCAAATCATAAATAAACTATAAATTATAAATATAAAATTTACGTAAGTCAACCAGATCCTAATTAAAGTAATGTTCAATGAACATTCTTCCCCATTTATACATCGAAAAAATTGCGAGAACTGAGGATTTGGGATCGGCAACCATCAAAATAAATATAAATTGAAAATTTATTTTGTTTTTAATGAGCTAGAACTATTTTATTGCTCTTACTTTCTAACCTCTATACACGATAATACTCTTTCTAAAGCAAAGGTTGATAAGGGTGGAGATTTGTCCGAGATCATGCTCAACCGCTAGGTTTTTCCACAATTAAGGGTACCTAATCTATTACATGGCTGGATGAGGCACAAAGGGTCTGCAAATCCCACAGGGTTTGCTCCTAACAGTGGCTCCTAGCAGATTAAATGATGTATCTGCTACAACTGAATTTGAATTAAACTTGCTCAGCGTTCTGCCAACTGAGGCACCCCGCTACCTAATAATTCATATATAAATTATGAATCTTCACAGTACTTTAGAAGTTTAATTGAGGGCATTAAACCATAAAATAATAAAAAGGGGTGACTTTTTTGTCCAAGTTTTATTATGCCTGGCTATAGACGCCCACAGTTTTTCCCTTTTCTCTTCAAAAGTTTTCCCCTTGCGGTTGATTTCCCAGCAAGGGCCGGCACGGAAGAAGGGTGACTTCTGCCCTATGATAAATGCGTTGCATTATTCCTTATGTCAGGATGTTGTATGGAGGATCATTACGGTTGGAATTCTTTCGTCCCTTTCGCTGTCCCTTTATATAGTGTGGATGCTTTATTCCGAAAAATCTTTGACGGAGTGAGTCCCGTAGCTACTGAATTTCATATGAGATAAGTTAATCGATAACATGATCGATAAAATGTATGTAAATCGGGGAAATATCTCAGTATTTTTTCATTTATATTTTTGTATGACTCATCAATAGTACAGCCATCCGTTATTTTACTAATCCATACTAAGGTCAACATTTTAATCCTTTTCTTTCTAACAATTGCAGATGCCTGTAAAGTTTATTCAATGATTATGACTACTAAATAACCAATAAACTACGATACACATAATCTATGAATGCCAAAAGAATGAAAGGTAAAGTTGAAAATTAATTACTTCAATAATATTGATGGGAACAAATACGATCTATTTAGTAAATTTCGGTCCAATATTATTAAATTCATAAATTGTTTTGTATTTTATAAAAATGGCGTTCTATTTTAGGTATTAGACGATTAGGTATAATAGAAAAAAAGTGTGTTTTTTATTGCTATGTATTGCCGGCACCATGAAAGAGATGCGGAGCGGGGAAAATGTGTCATGCCGGGGCAAATGAAAGGGAATATGTTTTGGACAAAGAACCGACCTTTTGCTTATGGAACCTTTATGGTCAAGTTCCTGAGAAGGAAGGAGAGTGGGGAGAAATACTCTTGAGATAGACACAATGAAGGAAGGAGGTACTCTGGAGACGTAAAGCAAGGAGAAGAGATCTTGCAGAAGATGGAGAGTCCCGGAGGCGACAAGAAGAAGACCGACCTGTAACCTAATCTAACCCTGTTCACAGATAAGTTTAATTATTTTCCTGTAAGGCATCATATGGCAATCCTTTTTATATATTTAAAATCTGAATCATCACCTTGTTTGATATTAAATAAATAAACGATCCTTATTGTAATTCTTATGATGCTCACGTACCCCATAGCAATATATGTTGTGTTAAAATTTTGAAAGCTCGGTAGCTCAATGTGTAGAGTGTTGAGTTGCTATGCTGAAGGTTCCGGGTTTCAAGTTCGGCTGTAGCAGATAAATTATTTAATTCCTTAACAGCCAAGGACCCAATGGGATAAACATACCGTTCTGGGGCTAACGCACACTCTATAAACTGGCTACCCTTAGTTAAGGGAAAATCTGGGCGTTGAACATGATCTCAGACAAATTAACTCCCTGTACAACCGTTGAAACGTTACATTATCTACCAAGTGCTTACCCAAGACCTTCATGGGTTGCAATAATAATAATAATAAATTCTTTATTTATTCTGGGACAAGTCCCTTTAAAATAACAATAAGGGTTTCTATGCAGGATATTATTATGTCTTAGAGTATAATGGGATTACATTTAATTAATTACTACCATTAAATTAGCAGATGAGAAAGAATTAATGAGAAAAAAAATGCGAATTACCTCCAGTGATAACATATAAAAAATAACAGAAATAATATTATAATAATTCCATATGTATGCAA
Organism: Arma custos; assembly: GCA_037127475.1. NCBI lineage: Eukaryota > Metazoa > Arthropoda > Insecta > Hemiptera > Pentatomidae > Arma > Arma custos. Next base: position 67,856,145 of record CM073765.1, on the reverse strand, counting down.
ATCACATTGTCAAATAGAAACAAACAAATAAAAAAATGAAACAAAAATATGAACAATATCAACTAATATAACTTGTTTTTAAAAATATCTAACTGGATGAGTGAAGCGTCAATAATATAAACAATGATATTAATATACTTATACATAAATAAAAACATCATTTATTTATCAGTTAGAAAATTTTAATCTGAAAACTGAGTATGTTATTTCCAATTTTTTGGGAATTGTAAGGATATAAGGTGATTGAATATATGGGATTTGAAGGTTTAAAGATTATTGGAGCGACGAATGGAAGAAGGTATAGAGTTCCAAAGGGACGAGGATCGGATAAGGAAAGTTCTAATTACTAATTAACTAATTAAGGATATCCTTTTCGTAAGAAACATTTCATGAAATAATAAGATTTATTAATATTTACCCTTTTTTAACTGTAAAATTTTTTACTAATATTGGAACGATTAAGTACCCCTCCGAACATCAATAAAATATTCTACATAGAAAAAAAAAAACAACAACCGACACTTGTCCAAACAGCAGTCGCCATAGATTGAAATTTTCCTCTTTCATAAACAGAGGCAATTTATTTATTTAATAGTTTATATTGCAATTAAATATTTATACGGTAAGTAACAAGTTTACTAAATGGCATATAGCTCTATGGTAGTATAGCCAGTATAAAGAGTGCCAATAAATAAACCGACCTTTCAAATATTTAACTTTAAAAAAAATGTCACTAACATTCCCTATATAATTATTTCTATAAGGGTCTTATCATTGATTTTAAATAAATTAGTATGTTCAACCAATCAAATAAACAAATTTATACTTTATCTATTTTATCAACGATGTTTTAAAATGACAAGAATATGCAGAACATGTTTACGAAAACGCAGATATAGATGATGATTCGAACTGATAGTTCAAACTTTGAAAGAGGAACCTGGGTTCAACCCAGTTCTAAAATAGTTTAATAAACTGAATCCGAAGGTTGTATACTAAGGTAAGGACTGGAATAGACATCATCAATTTATATTTAGAAGACTTGGACTGTAAACATGTGATTAATGAGATATCAATCTCAGAGGCTAGTAGATTCTTTTTTAAATTTTTCTCTAAATTGTAGTTGTTTAATTGTTTACAAAATCGAGTATAATTTATTTAATGGATTTTTCTGTGTAAAATATGTCTTATAGGGTACCACATCTACTAATAATCAAATCATATTAAAAAAAAACCTTAAAAAATAAGAAAAACATATCTAATACTTTCGATTAAGTTTATTTACTTTCTATGATTTACATTTAATAAATCCACTTACAACCATCTTACCTCTTTACCACTACAAGGTCCTTAATGTATTTTCTAAATAATTATCTGTCTATTTATTATTTTTCGGTAAAACCAAGTATTTTAATCTCTTGTATTTGACTGTTTATTAATTCAATCACTTTATCGGATATATATTTGTCCAATCTGTTCTCAATTATACTTTTAATGTGCCCAAAATTTTGTGAACTCTTTTTCCTCATTGCTGTTTCCAATTTCTCAGTTTCTCAGGGCCAGTTTCTTTTTCTATTTTAGTTAGTCTGTGGATGCGTTTAGGATTTTTTCCCTTCACTTTAAGCAATTTCTCTTAGTAAACCCCATCATATAGTCTAAATCACCTACTTGTACGACCATTGGCTTAGAAACCGTACATTTCCTTCTATTTATTTAAGTACCATCTTCTCTGATTGAGCTTATATATATTTTTTTAAATTTAATAATTAATTTCTATTAGGGTTAGCGAAAGGAAGGCTCGACACCGATACCTATCTGAGAAAAAAAACTAAAATAAAAAATCCATATATTTATTAACGCAAAATACTCAAGACAACACTAAATCAGTATCCATATTTTGATAGGCCCGCTAGGGAGGTACTAAATAAGTTCTTCACCTAAACCGAAAGTGTAGAATAATAACCGGGCACCTCTACTTAAACGTTCAATATCTCTTGTTGCATAATGAAATGAATTATTTTATAATTTTCAAAATTGGGGCTGGTCTGCGGTTAGACAAACTGAGTTTACCCCCCTCTTAATATAATCAAAATGTCTATTGACTATGTTTACTTCTATAAAGTTGGCGAAATTTGTTTTAGATTTTTTATAGTTGGTATAAGAGTCGTGGACATCCATATAATTTGTATAAACAGTTTCGCAAAAACTACATAAATAACAACTAAGGACTATGGGGTGGGCAAAGCTTGAATAACTGCACATTAATCACAACTTTGAAGAGCTATAACTTACTATAAACTTATTTTCTAACATTTTACTTTTAGCACTTTGGTTAAATAAAGATAAATGTACGATTAATACCAGAACTTTCTGCAAAAATATTGATAATTATAATTATTATTGATGAACATTTTTCTGTTTCCGAAGAATCAAGAGATTTCTCAGGAATCGACAACTTTTTTAAACTCTTGACTTGAGTCCTGAAAAAGTTCTGACAATATAACCCTACTAATAAAGTCCTACAGTTGCTTACGAACAAATTGAAGAGCATTTGAACGAAGTTTGGAGTAATACGAAGTTTATTTCACAGTCCCTCTTTTCCAAATATTTATTTGTATTTGTTTTTCAATAAAAGAACTATTTTTAAAATTTGTAAAAAACTTATGGACTTTTAATGTTAATGAGAACTTACTTACATTTTTACTTTTGCAGTTTTTTCCCTCAATGGGTTGCCTGTTTAAGTCAGAGCGTCCCTTCACTTTTCTCTGTTCCGCCAGTCATCCTCCTCAAGCCCCCTGCCGGCCATCTCCTCCTCTACGCAGTCCTTCCACCGGGTTCGGGGTCTTCCTCTTCTTCGTCTGCCTGGCTGTTCCCACAGCAAAAGTCTCTTCGGCCTCCTACGTTCTGGCATCCGCTGGCAGTGTCCGTACCATCGCAGCCTGTTCCTTCCAATCCTCTCCGCAACTCCTTCGGTCACGCCCAGCCTGTCCCTAACATCTTCATTTCTGACTCATCCAGGCGGATGATCCTCAAGCATCTCCTCCAAAAGTCCATCTCTGCAGCTTGTAATCTGGAGTAGAGTCTCTGAAAATACGCCTCTTGTTGTCCGTTGAGATGACTGTGTTCCAAAGAGCTGGGTGCAACATTCTAGTCACCCTTCTTGTCAGGACAACTCTCCTCCTAACTTCGAGTTCCGACTTGCCGTTCTCATCTATTGTTGACCCTAAGCACTTGAAGGAGTCCACCCGCTTGCATATTGTCCCGCTAATATGAAGGTCTGTGACTTCTCTGCAGTTCAATGCCAGGTATTCGATCTTATTAAAATTTATTCGTAGACCCCATAGGCTGTATTCTTTTTCCAGGGTCATCGGCCTCTTTCCAGACTATCTCTGTTATATGTGACCACTGCCTGGTCATCGGCAAAGAAAAGAGAGAAAATCATATGTCCGTCTATATGCTAATATATAATGAGAACTAAAAAGAAAATTAAAAAGTTTTGAAAATGTGGGTACATCTCCTTAAGTATTAAAATTTAGTTCTTTTTCACTATCTTTTATAAATAAAAAGCCTTAATTATTTTTAAAATAATTAAATCCAAAATACTCCGTAAAATCTTCAACGCTCCTTACTTGGTTAAGAATAAAATCATCGGTAATGACCTTAATTTTCCATTTTTTATTTTTTGGCCCTAACCCGTTAAATATTCTAACTATATAATTACCAAGTATTTAGAATGATGTATTGCTATGTATCGTGCCAAGTGGCATTACAAAAACGAATATGTTTTTACACAAAGAGCAATGTTTGGTTTGAAAAGAAATAGGTCGAATAGGTAAAAAGAGTCATACCCTCATGGTCAAGACTAAGACATAGAAATAATAATTTGAGTAATCATCCTAAATGATACTCTGGCACCCCAAAATCCATTAGAATATTCAATATATATTTAAAAGTATAAACCATAGCAATTATTTACATTCCCTGCACACTGGCGATTTAATCTTATCAATTATACCATATTCAATAAATAACAATAATCTACCTTACTCATGTTTAATTATTAAGATTTGTACGCTTATTATTTATATTTCAGTATGTTTTACTTACCGTACTTCAACAATTATTAGACAAACACTCTAAACTCCCAAAGAGAGAAGAAAACACTTTATTGAAGCATTACAATCTGCCTCTTGTGGGCAATAAGTAACGGTGCTATGTAGCTTACTCCCAATTAATTACAAAACTCATAAACATGACTATATGGTATAACAACTATTTGGACATATGAAGTAGTGAAGAGTCCATTGAACTCCTCCTGTATCCGATCCCCAATCCTGCTCAATATCCTCAATGCTCCTTACATTGTTAGGAATGAAATAATCAATTATGAACTTAATGTTCCATTTGTTGCTGATTTTGCCAGAAGTCGAAAAATATCCTTTCATAGCAAACTGTATTCCTACTCAAACCCTCTAGTTTTAAACCTACCTTCCTCTTCAATTCCCGATAATCTTCTGAGGCGTCCGAAAAGAAGATGGTCTAAATTAAACATGGTGTCAGGGTGCTAGAAGTGAGTAGTTTCTCTAGTTTCCTTTTCGTCAAACCTTTATATAACATTCATAATATGTACTTGTTATATTATTATAATACATTTGTAAATTCTACGAATATAAAATAAAAAAGCCTGTACCATTACAACCTGTGCAGCGTCTTGGATTCAGTACGTGGTAGAAACATTACTTGTTTTAAGTCAACGGTTGTGCAGGGAGATGATTTTTCCGAGGCCACGTTAAACTACCGGATTCCCCCCAATTAAGGTACTCACTTTATAGAGGCTAGTCGAGTTCCAGAAAGATCTTCGGATTACACAAGATTAACCCTCGGCTGTTATAAGATTAAATTAAATATCTGCCACAGCCGGATTTAAAACCTTTTTTTTTATAAAGGCCTTTTTTTGTAATATCGTCAATTTGTAATTTTTTTAAATAATTCTTTTTTATAGTCGAAGATGGTACGTATCTACTATCACGCAGTATCCGATAAAAAAAAAGGAAATATCTCTAAGAGGTGTAACGTGACAAAATGTACAGGAACAGATGCGATCTTTTCAACTCGTACGTGAGGAGGGTACACAATGCTTACTTAACTAACTTATAACTTTAAAGGACTTATCGTGACTTCATCTACAATCCCTACCTTTGGCGATGTACATTTATATAACTTATTTATCTTCGTAATTTGTGAATGTTCTAGAGATGAGGGAGGTTATTATGATTTATTATGATTATTTATTTTATGATTATTATGGTTATTATGATTAAGTATATCTTTCCTTATTACACTTTTGATTTTTGTATGAGTATATAAAGAAATTTTTTTCAAGAATAATAAAAAGCAATAATTAAAATACAAATTTGGGGAAAATGATCCGGATAGAGATAAAACATTTACTGGATAAACGCTCTAAGTTCCCAATTAATTACAAAAGACTCATTTACATGACAGTTATCAGACCTATTTGGACATACGGAGTTGAGCTTTGGGGCTCTACTAAACCATCCAATTCATCTCGTATCCAATCCTTACAATCCAAAATCCTTCGTAAAATCATCAATGCTCCTTATTATGTCACAAACTCATCCATAATGATCTTAATATCCCATATGTTGCTGATTTGGTCCAAAATAAATACTATTCTTCCATGACAAGCTCCATACACACTTGAATCCGCTAGTCTCTCAACTTGCTTCCCATAATATTCCTGATCCCTCTGAGGCGTCTGAAAAGAAGATGGCCTCGAGACCTTCTACTACGGAACTTTATTCGAGTGCTTACCGATGGGTAGTTTCTCCACAAGTGTATTTTTTTTTATTTCATTTGTTCATATTAGCAAATTTACTTGTTGTAAAATTATTACAGTAGTAAATATCAATAAATTAATCTAAAAAATATATATTTATATTTATTGTTTATGATTTACGATAAAGAACACCATTTCATTCCTTAATACTAAAATTTCATAAAGCAAAAATTATTGCATTAGATAAAAATGTTTATTCTTGTAAAATGCGTTCGTATTGTATTATATACCGGTTTTTCACAAATCTTTCGATTTTTCTATAAATGTAAAAAAAACAGAAAAAAATTTTTTTTTTCTGATACTGAAATTTAATTAATAAATTTTTTTCGTTTAAAAACAGCTGATTTTCGAGTATTATTGATTTATATTGTATTTGGTGTATTTTTCTCTGTTAATCAAATGATTTTTCTAGCCGTATTAAAAATTAAAAATTTTTACGTATAGTAAGTTTTAAAAATGGCCTATTATAATCTTTATTATGTTATATTTTTTAAATTCTTCCCATAAACTTCAATGAAAATAGGAAGATTTCTTCACATTATAATTTTAAAATGTAGATAGTAGTTAATTCTTTAAAATTGGAGAAAAAAACCTATATCGAGTAAAAATTTTTTATTCCTTATTTATCGAGATACGTTTCGGCCTGGGCCATTCTCAATCTTCTGTTTAACATTTTTTCATTTTGTTTACCTATTATATGGTTAACAGTTCAACCATAAGTCATTCATCTGTAAAATTCATGCACAAATTCTACAATTGTAACAATATAAATAATTCAATAAATAAATCTGTACATAAATTCTTTTATTCTCCAACGAATAACTGAAACAAAGCATAGCTATTAACCTTATAATAGGGAAAAAAATGAAACAGTGTTAAACAGAAGATTGAGAATGGCCTAGGCCGAAACGTATCTCGATAAATAAGGAATAAAAATTTTTTACTCGATATAGGTTTTTTCTCCAATTTTAAAGAATAAATTATATGTTAGAGAAGAATTGGTTGACTGTAACTTCTAATATAAGGAAGTTTATTTGTTTTTTTTTTGTTTGGCAGTTGCTCGTTCACGCCGCCGCTTGCTATATTTGCCCTGAAGATGGCCTGCATTGTAGGCCGAAACGTCGGCACACATTAAATAAGTTGCACTTATTAAGGTGTTTTTATTGGCTGCACCCCCAACTATTTCTTCCTTATAATAAATTATATGATTGAGTCCAGTTGACCATTTTTTAAAATAGTAGTTAATTTCCTTATGTGATATTTATTTCAATTAGAAAGGTTTTTGTTTTTTACATTAAAAATATAAACCTTTTATTCTTCAGATTCTATCTAAATTGTACCGCATTTTCGAAAGATTTTATTCATAACGGATTTAGTTAAATGCCTTTCATTTAATTGTTTATTAATTATTATTCCACAACAAATTATTATTCCTATTTACCTAAGGGTTCTTTGACAGCCCAGAATGTCTCGCGAAGTTGTTGGAAGTTTGAACATGATGCCCCAATATGCTGATGACATGCTAAAAAAAAGTTCACAAACTTTTCGAGAAAAACCGGAAGTTAAAAAAAAAAATTAAAACTAGATGATATTCACCTCTTCGTCACAACCACCTGGTGACTTAGCTTTCTTTAATTAAACTTTTTTTTAGAATGTTTAGTTAAGAATGCTTCTTTTTTTATTTTATTTATTTATTTAAACATGTACCTAGTTTTTTCCATTGAAATATTGAAAAAAAAAAAAACGTATCAATAAAACCCATGAAGAGTTTCGGGTGCAGTACGGTTCTGTTTCTAGGAAAACGGTTATGCACGGAGGTACCTAGTCTGAGATCATGCTCACCGTCCGATTTTCACCAATTAAGGGTACCCATTCCATACAGGTCTGCAAGTCCCAATGGGTATATTCGTGGCCTTTAACATAGAAACTAAACCACCCCGCTCCTAGAATATGACTATTGTGCATATTATAATGTTACTGCATATTATAATGCTCTATAAAATTTTAATTTCATTTATTTATAAATTACCTAATATTGGTGCCATTTTCAGCTAAAGACAATTAACATACATATCACATCACTTTCCTGGATGCTTTCGCATATCCAGGATTTTAGATTTATATTTACGATCGTCGCGTAAACTTTTGGTATCTGTTCCGTAGGTTATCGCTTCGAGTTGAGTTATTAAAATTAAATGTTTATTAATTTCATTTTTAATATTTTCCTAAAAAAAGAATTATCTTGTTTGGAAAATAGAGACTGTAATTATAAAGGCAATAAGATTTCGGTAATAATTTCGAAGTACAAATGACATATGTTTGTTATAACGTTCAGTTCTAGATGAAATGATTACCGAATTACACACTAGATACTCAACTCGAAGCTACAACCTGCGGAATAATTACCATACTGTTGTTTTAATTCGGCTACAAGGTACTTCGAAATATTCTTCCTCTCAATCTCTTTCTTGAGTGAAGACACAGTAGGAGCATGAGGTTTAGGTCGTATTGTCCAGCCAATGGAATCCAATAAAACGAATAGCCCGCCATACTCGATATGAAAGGTTCTCTGTGATTGGTTAAATCCCCCCCACCCCATTCATCCTTTTCTCCCCACTCCTTTGTGTTTATTACCGCTATGATATTTCATGAAAGCCCTACGATGACTTGCTGCCATTTTCCTTTCCGCTTACGAAAATTAATATATCACTTAATGGATCAATGTAATAAATTATGGAGCTTATAATTTATTAAGCATAACCATCTTTTCAAATAATTACATTCATTCCATTGTTTTTTAAATAGAACAAACCGATTTGATCCAACAAAATACTTATAATTTCCTAAATAAAAAAATAACGATAATAAAGCTTAGCGATTCCGATACTACCGATTTCACCTTTCAAGCTTAATAAATTCGATCCTGAATAAGCCCAACAACCTTACAATCCCATGTCAATCTTTACATTGCTCGGGCCAAATCAGCAACAAAGAGGATTATGGATGACTTTATTCTTAACGAAATAAGGAGCATTGAGGATTTTACGAAAGATTTTGGATTATAGGGATTGGATACGAGAGGAATTCGATGGCTTAGTGGAGCCCCAAAGCTCTACTCCGTAAGTCCAAATAGGTCGTATGATGGTCATGTTGAGGAGTCTTTTGTAGTTAATTGGGAGCTTAGAGCGTTTGTCTAGTAAGTGTTGAAGTAGCCTGAAACGTCGAGCGGTTTCTTGTCTTCTAAGTCTTGTATGAGGATTCCAGGTTAATCGTTTGTCGAGATGCAACCCTAAGTATCGGATCTGTTCTACAGGCACCAGAGGGATATTATTAAAGGATACTGAAGGGCAGGAAGTCATTGGTTTACGACGTAAGGTAAAAGTGATTTGATGCGATTTTTGAGAATTTATTTTAATTCTCCAGTTTTTACACCATTCTTCAAGATCAGTGATTTGGGATTAGAGGCCTTGGGATGCAATAACTGGATTGGTGTTGACTGATATACACATTCATCATCAGCCTACGTGGAAAGGATAGTATTAGGATGAGTTGGGATGTCAGCTATAAGGATTGGGACAAGGATATTACCTTGAGGAAGGATTTTTTACTTAAAAATCCTAAGGCCACCTCCTGGTCTATAAACCCGCGATCTTGGGCATAGTTGGTTGTTAAGCTAACCACTATGGCTTAAATGACCCAGATAAGTACAAAAGTAAGAAATTCAAATTCTCAATATGAACTAAGAATGCGATTTTAAGTTGTTTTTTTTCCTTTCATAAAAATGGCGGATTGCGAAACAAGGGTAAGACATAAACACAAAACTTCCACATATCAAAAAATAAAAACACAAAAAATATTAAATGAAATAAAGATACATGGAGAACTAATAATAATAATAATCATACTGGAACTGAATGTAATAAAATATTTATTCCTCCAATCAGTTTATTGATCGAGTCGTTACAACCAAAATAAAAATAAATAAAGAAGAAATATATTTAAAGGACCTAATTGATTGGCTCCATCATCAACTGAAACCACTACCTGGCTACACCCAGAATCTAGTCAGACTAAGTCTGCAAGTTTACAAAAACTGATTGGGTTGCGTCTCAAATCTCTGATAAGATTTTTTTCCCTTAACAGTAAAATTTCTTAATGTAATTACAAATTTCATTTTTAGTTAGTCACAAAACCTATGCTATAGTGCCTTTCTTGATTTTATGTGATATATAAAATAAAAACAATTTTCGTTTAGTTAATACTTAATTCTTATTAGGGAAAAAATAGCAAACTAAAATTACGTTGCGAAAAATATTGAATATTTTAAAGTTTTTTGTTTTTTTTATATTGACAAAGCCTACATATTCCCCCTCTGTTGAAAGAGCCTTTGTATAATTTCTAGGAAAACAATGCAACCCCCAACCCCCCTTATGTTTAAAGAGGCCTCCATTTGTTTTCATTGGAGCTTATCCTGGAATGAATTTCATTAGTATTCACTGCTATTTTTTTAGTTGCCATCCTATTCAAATGAAGGAAACATTGTATTTTCATATAGTGAACAGATATGCCTGTACCGTTTCAATCTGGCACTGAATATGCTAGGATACTGTTCTGTTTTCGACTTTTCGTGACGGTATGTTCGACCGATTATCACAAGAGAGGTGACTTGTGGTCGAAAATGATTGGTCATTTTTTTAGTAATAATGATGATTTTGCATGTCTCTTAAGAAAGTATATCGAATTTGGAAAAAAATGATAAAATTTATGGGCTACCTGTAATCCGCCATATCTAATGTTTTATGATCTAATACTAATAACCTGTACCTCTACAGCCCATGAATCATCAAACTATAATATTTCTAGGACAACGGTTGTGTAGGGACATGCTGCATAACCGCTATACCTTTTCTGAAATAAAGGATACCCACTTTATAGAGACCGGGTGAACCCTAGGGGGTCTGTAGATCCTTCAGAGTCCATGTGTGACTGTTATAATGAGAACTAATAATGCATCTGTTACAGCCAGATTCGAACCCGGGATCCTCAGTATTTCAATTCACTGAGCTACCCCGATCCCTGTCATTTATACGAATTTTAATTTAAAAATTAGTAGACTTTTGGACAACGTTATGAAATTAACACCTTTATCGACAACATTATTATTCATATTCTCTAGCCGGAATGATAATGCAAAATATTTTAGAGAAACCCTGTAAACCCTTGTATCTGAATCTGTTGTAAATTAAGTCTCGTGAAAAAGGAATTTTTGGATTTTAATGCATCAAGCAGTGTTTGTGTTGAATTCATGAATTTATATCGCTGTGTTTCAGCGTACCCATTCCTTTCCTTTCCTGATATAATTTTGGCTTAAATATGGTGTTGCACATTACTGATACGTTTGGAATAATTTTTCTTTCAAGACTTGATTATAGTTGAAGTTAGGATATTTGGCAAACGGGTTGATCCAGAAACTGGACGGGGTCATTTGTATTGGATTATCAGATACCTCGATATATCTGATCCGTATATATCAAGTTGTTGAGTTGGGTATTTTTATTAGATTCCTTCAACTGAAAACTCAACCTTTCACATAACTGAGAAACAGACGACATTAAAACTACTCTTCTGCGCAGTAACTAAATCTTACAGAAATATTTCAACAGTACGTCTCGGCCTCCTCAACTACTTTTTTACTGACTATAAGACGGAAGGTTGAAACTTTCAAGGATTCTTCAGATGACGAATGAGGATGATCCCACTAGATTGGAACAGATGATCCTGGAGAATACATAGAAAAAAGAATTTACAGTGGTCTATATCCTCGAAAAAGACAATTGCGGGTGAATAAGTTCTCTAGGATAACTTGATCTAGACTTTACGGGGCATGGTGGCTTTCAGGTAAATCTGCCAGACTACAGTAAGAACGTCGAACCTCTACTCCCAGTCAGTGGTGTTTCAACATCCGATCACGTAGAAACAACCTCCGCCGGATTAGAGTCACAATGGAGTACTCTCTGGAAGATAAGCATATGTGTTTTCAAAGAGGCCTTCTCCTCATGAATTTTAAGAATCAACGGCACTTCGAAGAGTTTGCGTATGTTTGGAAGATACGATTACTTAAATTGTAAGCCCATATTACCCAAAACTATGCAATCAACGGGGAGCGTGATAGTTCAGTGCGTAGAGTGCCGAATTACTAAGCTGTGGCAGACTAATTATTTACTCTAATGGTATATTTTGACCGATCTTGTTGGTTCTGCTGACTCCTGTAAATAAATATGTGCTCAAACATGGACACACTACATTCAATACTTAACATAACAAAACCACGTGACCTACCTCCTCTTTTTTTTTTTTTACTCGTAATTTTGAATATATAGAAAATCCTATATGAGTGTGTTGCTTATTTGACCGATTATACCTATGGACACCCTCACATGGTCTCATGAAAAATATTTTCATGTTATTTTTTTAATAATTAGAAAATTATAATTTTTTCAAAACTCTCTTGATTCTCATTTGTAAGGCCACTGAAAATTTGTAAGATCACTGAATATCATAAACTCTATTTTTTACAAAAAATAACTTAGTCTTAATTTTTAGTATAAATCTTTCATAAACAAAATTACAATAATTTTTTCAAACAATTACATATTTTTTTCATAGATTCGTTTATTATAACTTTTGTCTTTAAATGTTACCGAATAAATTGTTATAATAAAATAGCGTTTACTCACGAATGACACATTGGCTTCAGATTTATATCTAATGTTTGATTAATGTAACATGCCTGAACAATATGTAATGAGAATTATATTTGAACCGAGGTGTTTAGAAACACATTTTAGAAACTTAACATTGTATTTCAATTTTATATTTGTTCAAACGTTTCTACGTTGTTAAATATATATATATATATATATATATATATATATATATATATATATATATATATATATATATATATATATATATATATATATATATATATATATTCAAATCCTGAAACACTACAAACCATGGGGAGTTTTAGGTTCAATACTGTTTCTGCAAGAGGTGATTTCTCCTAGATCACAATAACCGCCAGGTTTTTCTCCATGTTTAGGGTACCCACTTAATAGAGGCTGAGTGAGCACCAGGAGGATCTGTATTTATTAAAGGTTCTATCCGTGGATGTAAAAAGATTAAATAATTTATCTGTCACGGCCGGATTTGAACACTAAAGCTACAGTTTAGCAAACCAGCACTCTACACACAGAGTTACTCCTTCCCTCATATCCATTTAATACACGTAATTATCGTACATCAATTAGAGGCCAGGCCCAATGACCCAATCCTTGTTCATCTAGCGGGAATGGCTTTGTGGTTTAAAGGTATGCTCTAAGGGAGGTCTGCTTCGGGGAAAGAAATAGAGGTTCTTGTGTGCCTGCTGAACTTCGAACAGCCATAATTCGTGGATCTAGACCGATTTATCATTCATTGAACCCGAGTGTATATCAGTAAGGACAATGGTAAATCCACAATAAATTAACTGGTTATGGAACTACATGCAGCCTGGAAACCATGGTTTACCACAACGTGAGTTTGAGTGACTCCCTTCTGGCTTTTTTATTTACCGCATGCAATACATTTGTCTGTAAGATGACCACATTTCTCGCTCAAAGTTGTACAAGGTCTATAGTGCTAAAAGAAAAAAAAAATATTATTTAAGAAAAAATACTACCCCAACTATTGTAAGAAAATAGTGGGCAATGATTGAATGGATGGTTTATTCATATATATTCAAAGATAACATAATATCCTTCCTTCATTGCTTATTTTTCCATGTATATTAGAGACTTTAATTATTTTTTCACTAATTAATTATAGTAATCTTTTTTAACATTTTTAATAAAGGAAATTTGAATGTGTTTTTTTTTTTACATTGTATTTTGGACTTTTCTTATAAAATTATTATTTTTTTAGTTGTTGATACTGAAATTTATGTAGGTAGATTTTCTCTGCTTTCGCTATTGATTGAGCTACCCCTAATATTACTTTTTATAACTGAAATATAATTATCATTAACACACACACACACACACACACACTCTCGCACAAACATAAGGGGGGCAGGTGCTTTAATATAACGGGGGGGGTGTTTTCACCCTGTATTAAGGAATGTGCTCAGATGTTTCCATAGCTCCCTCACAAAGCATTCCTCCATTGACCTTTCGGGCGTCCGTGCTAGTACAACCTTCGCCCTTCAGTTTCCTTGCCTTTCTGTAATCTGGTATTACAAGGTTTTCTCTTCTCATAAAAATAAAACTGTTGGAAATATAATTAGTACGACAAATATCCTTGTTATTGACCTGTTTGCGATGCCATAACTCCTTAATGCGGTTAGCTGAATGTTTATGGGCAATAAAGTTGTAACGACTACTGTGGATATGTCCCACTTTTACGGTCTGTAACAACCGGGCTATAAATTTTACAGTTAATTTTATTCCTTAAACGGCTTCCAATAAGATGTCTGGAAAAGGAGTCTGATATTACACTGTTAAAAAATAATAAACATTTTTGAAATTAGGAACATTACCCTTCGATAACAGTACAGGGAGATGGCCGAGATGTAGGTGGGAATATAGGGCCATAAGTCATAATCATAATTTAATTTGACATAAAACATTAAATGACTATCTTAACTAATAAAAGAAGAATGTTGGAATGGTTTATTCATTTAATAACTTTGTACTTCAGATTTCTTCCTTGGTTTATAAATTTTATGGCTGATTTTATTCCTTAAATGACTGTCAATAAAATATCTAGAAAATAATCCTGATATTACACTTTTAAAAAGTAGTAAGCATTCATGAAATTAATAAGATTTATCCTTCTATAACAGTGCAAGGATTTGGCCGAGGTGTAGATAGATTTATAATAATAAATCTTTATTTATCCAGGGACTTTACAATCATAATACAAACAATAAAATAAGAGATATAATTTCTTATTTTGTAATACAATTAATAAATGAAAATAAATTACGAGTAAGCTCGCAATGGCTAATTAAAAGAAATAAAAAATATATAGATAACGATAATTGTAAAGAAATAATTATTATTGTTAATACAAAAGACTTAATTGGTTTCTTCTGGTTTAGACAGTATTGATAAACTTTTCGCCAACGTTTCGCCAGCCATGCTGCTGACTTCTTCAGGGCTGAAATGAGAAACACCAAAAATTATTATTATTTCAATTATAATTCAAAATTATTATTTCGAATCAAAATTATTCAAATTTTATGAAAAAAAAACAGGGAAGCATAGTTGATATTCAGTTTTAGTGCGTTTGTCCACTCCGACCCCTAGAGTACCTGTTTCCCGCAAATATACCTGTTGGCTTTTTGGTGTCTCCTTGAAAACTAACTTAAGATAATTATAAATAAATCTCATAGGGTTTATTCATATAATTTAAATGTGAACACAATTTCCTTCCTTTTTCTTTTATAATTGAGATTTTAATTCATTTCTTCTATAGTTCTTATTATATGCCTTTTTGATAAAATACATTTCGGCGTGAATATTCTTGTTTATTTTAGATTTTAGATTTTTTCCTGACGTAATAAATTCAATATCTGATTTTATTCCTTAAACAACTGCCAATACAATTTAGGGAAAATGATCCTAATATTACCCTGTTAAAAATTATAAACACTTTTTAGATTAGTAACATTATCCTTAGATATTAGTACAAGGAGTTGGGCGAAACTAATTGAGAATATACTGCTATAAGTGGCTTTTTGGTATTATATTTAATTTAACATTTTATAAAGAACAGTGAAACTCATGTCCCTTAAAAACTAATATTTTTTTCTGCAGGATTAATAATTTGTGAGTTATATAGAGAAACTTTAGTCACTTGGAATATGTAATAAACATGATAAATAAACAATAAAAAAGTATTGATTGAATTCATCTTCATTTGTACTCTCAATTAGTAAATTGTTCCATATTTGTTCAGGAATAACAAACTAATGAAATCATGAAAACATTTCCTTTTTTAATTAACTGTTGAACACATCGTTAGTATTACATTTAATATTTAAACTTGTGGGCGTTTAATATACCATCTCGATAGAAAATCATCGCCATTGTCTGTAGAAGTGATTAATTCATATTAATACTTGCCATCGCAAAGTATCGAATGTGAAAAAAACACAGTTTTCGTTTTCGACTTATAGCAGTTGCTTTAGGATTGATAATTGATATAAAATTCATATAGAGGCATCTATCAGTCACAAAAACAATGTAAAATGAATGTATTTGGTTTTACTATAGGCACTAATTTTTATTGAACCTTGAAACTGTTTTTTTTTTTTAAATTCTCCTCAAAAGTACCGATTTTCATATTCGATAGTTAGAAATAGCAGGAACGATATATTCGGGGGAAATGTCACTCCAATAATTAGATATATCATTTTTTTGTAATTTGACTGTGATATCCACAACCAAAACAACTTCTAAAACATTTAATTTTTTCGTAATTGAACTGTTATTTGGAAGTAATTGGTGAAAAATATGTTTTTTATTAAAATCTATAAAAAAAAACCTGGATCACTACAATCCATGAAGTGTCTTGGGATAAGTACGTGGTAGAGACTTTTTTTACTTGGACAACGGTTGTGGAGGGGTGTGATATGTCTTAGGTCACTGGTAGAAACTGCAATACCTGAGGCATATTATGAGTGGAGATAAATATAACTTATTGCAAATGATAATGTAGGAAAAAAATCAAGGAATAAAATGCATAGGAAGGTGAGGACACTTCTGGCTGTGAAACATAAGAGAATAATTCAAGTGCTCCTCAAAAAAGCTATTCAGATCTGTCATATCCATGATTCGAATAGCGTTAATGATCGCCTATCTTCGGATAGAAGATGGTTCTATCCATAGGTGATTGTTGGGCGAATAATAGTTTTGTAAATGATAACCTTGGCTTTCCGAGGAAGATCATTGTAATTTACAACTCTATGAATTGCAAAAAAGCAAGGATTTCCTGATGCAGTTCTGGCCTCAATCTCTTTATATATTTCATTGTTTTCAGTGACCACGGCAATATCGCGAAGAATTTTTGGTAATTATTCCGCAGTTTTGTGCTTCTAGTTTAGACACAAAAATTTTAACTTTTCATTCTTTTGCCTTTTAAAATTTTCCAAAACTACAAGTTACCATGCGCTTTTGTATGGAAAAGATAACGCAAATATAGGAAATTTGTATACTTCAGTAATCATTTGATCTAGAAACGAACGATTCAATAAACATGATCAACTATACTTGTGTTAGTTGAAACTTTTTTCTTTTTCTTTCTTGAGGAAATGATTATCGAAAACTACACATCGCCATTATTACATCCTCTTTTCCATACTAAGGTTACAATGACTTGTGTTTTAGAAGAAAAAAGAAACGAATAAACGGTCAAGGCTTGTTGTAATTCAACTCAAAGCGACACCCTGCCGAACAGATACCTATGATTCAATTGTAGATTAAATAAAATGAATGTAGAAGTATTAATTATAACAATCACTTAGTGTTTCGTCAGATCAAAGCTCGAGCTAGACCGAGATGCAAGTACAGGTACGAACCTGCACAGACCAATGTTCAAAGTAGAGAGATAATAAAATGGCTTCTTGAAATATATTTTAATTGAATATTACACTTTATTTAGTAATTCAAATCATTATCAGTTGCACAGGTTGTCGCTTCGATTCAAGTCACAACAGGTTTTAAGTTTTCATTCGTTTCCCATTTAATATTTTCCGAAAATACAATTTATCATGTGCTTTAGTATGAAAACAAAATGTAAATGTGGAATATATGTATACGACAGGTTCAGCCCCTGGTCATATTAATGTGACCACTGGATAGATTCGTTCTTGTTACATGTTTGCATTATCTTTTTGTATGCGTAATGATGTAAATCGAGTTTAAATATTAGTTTTATGGGTGTGTTAGTTATCTGACAATAATATGAAATTGAAAAAAAAAAATAGTTTCGAAAATAAATCTTTACCTTTTTTTAATATTTTGTGGTGTCACCCTATTTACACCCTATTTTACATATTGATGAAAAAAAACTATCGAAATAGTTAAAATATATCATACAATTAATAAATCAATAATAAAGTTACCGAATCCGACTTTTATTTAATGAAAAAGAAACAATAAATCCACAAAAATTTCAAACACAAATTATGCACGCCGTCACTCGTAAAACAAAATGGCTGTACTAAAACCAATGCTGCCATTACTAAAAAAAAAAAAATACTTTAAAAAACTTATAAAAGTGTTGCCATTACTTAAAACAGCAATTTATTAAGACATACGAAAGTGTATAAAAAAAATTAGGAAAAAACAAAAAGAAAATAATTTTTCTTGGAGGTCACATTAATATGGCCAGGGACTGTAATCATTCAATACTAGAAATGAATCAAACATATTTCAACTATACTTTTCAACAAAAATACATCAACTATATTACGTTAGTTGAATTTTTTATTTATTGATGAAATGATTACCGAAGTCTACTCATTGTCTATATTCCCTTTTCCATACCTAACCTCACGATAAGTTGCATTTTTGGAAAATATTAAAAATGAAACGAATAAAAAGTTAAGACTTGTAACTCAATTCGAAGCGACAACATGCGGAAGAGATGCCGAATTTTCAGCCTTGTTACGCCAATTCCCTCATTAATTCAAGTTCGAGCCAGTAAAATTTAATTATTCTTGAAGCCAGTTAATGATAACAATAAAATTACTTAATTACTGTTTTGCCTATAATGAATTTTCCTCAGTTACAAGTCAAGGATAAATCCAACTTGAACGAAGTATAAATAGAGAGCAGAAAGTAATAGTCTTCAGATGCTGAGTTTAAGTTTCTCCAGAGAGAGTTTGGAATTCTCCCCCTCGACCATCCCCCCAATAACTTACTCCTTCATGATTTGAATATTCCTGGAGAGCCTGGAAAATTGTTTGGTACTGGACTCAGTAATTGAAGACTGTATTCAACCCTTTGAAGTCTGTTTGAAGTTGCAATCTAGAACATTCCTACTGGAAGCGGAGGTATTGTTCTGCGCAAGAACCGAATATAACAAGAATATTTATACAGGGTATACTATACTATTTTTTTTTCCTCTCTGTTGGAAGTTTTTTATACATTTTTTCTTTCATTGTAAATTATGATTCTCCACAGGTATATTTAAATTTGTACGATTGTTTTTAAATTGATACTAGTCTATTGGTACAGCTTTTTTATTTTGTTAAATATATAAAATCATACAAGAAATAAATAAAAACAAAAAAAAACTATTTTAATACGATGTTATGCAGCAACAATAGTCCACTTTGATGCATAATAGTCCTTATAAAGCTAAATACGTTAAACTTAAAAATATTTTCCTAACTATAATAAAATTTAAAGTGTAATAAATAGAATTATTAGAGCTGTGCCGACTGGTAAACGTCAGAGTGGTAGACCGAGATGCAGGTGGGAAGATTGAGTTGGTAAGGATCTGAAGGATTTTGGTTTGGTTGGTTGTCCGTGGACAGAGGTTTGTAAGCAGAGATTGGTGGTGTCGGCATCGAGCCTTAGGGTTCGCTAAGCATTTCTATTTATTTATTATTATTATCAGACGACTGATAGCATCTACCTGTTCCTCTTTTTCCCCTCCTTTATTTGTTCATTTTCCTTTCTTTGGACTGTGAGTGCTGAGTCTTCTCTGGCATCGCTTCTTACTTGTAGTAGGAGTATTCGAATTTCAAAAACTGAAACAGAGAAAAACTAAGAAAAACATAAATAAAATAGAACGAAAATGTACAGCTTTTACTATTGAATGAGGTATCTTCGACTAAAAAAACAAACAAAAAAAAAACATTTCGTCTTGAACCTATCACATAATAAGCATTACTAATTATATAATAAAAATAAATGTTTAAAGTTTTCTTTTTATATTTTTATCATTTAAAAAAACTGCCACTACTACCAAATATCCTTGGATTAGAATAAAATGGAATAGAAAAATAATTTTATACTGGGACCAGATCCCTTAAGAATAACAGAAATACACAAAATTAAATAAATATATATCTGGCCAAAGGAACACATTATTAGAATAAAACTATATTTACATAATATCTTGGAAGTAAGTAACTGACAGTCATGTTTTGGTGGAGAATTAGAAAGTGTAATACAACAATAAAATAAAAATAAAAAATTACAATACAATTAAATAGGCTTATAGAAAAATAGGTGAATAAATAATAGCATCTAATAATATAAAGAATGATGTCATTGTGAGTGAGGAATATTTACAGTAATTTATTAATCGATCAAGTTGACTATATATATAAATTATTTATTGATTATAGAGCATCTGTTTGGGAATTTAGAAGATGTGAGAAAAGTTTGGATTTAAATGAGGTTAAACAGGACGCATGACGGATATCGGGTGGGAGTGAGCTCCAAAAAGAGATAGAACGGGCGAGAAAGGAACGCTCAAAAGTTTTGGTTCTATGGGAACGGATGAGATCGGAAGGGTGAGATCTTGTGCCCTGGGATTGGACAGAGGATTTGAATTGTAAGAGACTATAGATATAAGATGGATGCTGTGAGTTGATGGTTTGATGTAAGTAAGAACCTAGTAAATAGAGCCTACGGATAGAAGGGAAGAGCTACTTCAACTCAACGTAACGGCGGGCACATGAGACCTCCTCGGGGCGTCGAAGACAAAACGAAGCGAACATTAGGGACAGAAGAGTACATATTAGGGACCATACTGTTTCCAAGCAAACGGCCTTGTAAGCAAGTGATTGGGCTGACATCAACCAACCGCCATGGTTTTCCTCGGAATAAGGAAATGAACTCACCATGAGATGTCAACTTTGTTTTAGGTTCCTCTTGGAAGGCCGGGTGAGTTCCATAGTAGACTCAGGGCTGTTAAGAGCATAAAATATTACCTGTCACAAGTTGTTTCGAACTGCGCCCTACGTACTAAGCTACACCGGTCCTACTTACTTACTTTTCTAAGCATTACTTATATTCATTGAAAATATTAGGAACATTAGTAACGATTCTTAATAACTTTGACTTCTTTGTAACAGCTTGGACAATTTATTTTTTATTTATTATTATTATTTGCTCGGCACAACAGCACGTTGACTCGTCCAGCCCCCTCAGTCAGTTTCCACCAGTAGTCCCTATTGAGTGCTGCTGCCATCCAGTTGCGAAATCCCAGGTTCCTGGCCTCATCAGCGGTCGACAGACACTCCTCAGTTCCTGGATGGCCTCCGTCACCACACGCTTTGGAATTTCCTCCTCGCCACATGTCCGGCCAATCTTAATCTGGATCGCTTGATAACACTGACCACGGCAGGCTAACCAAAGAGATCGTGCACTTCCTCATTTTTCCTTCGCACTCCATCTTCCATTAACACAGACCGGCCCGAATATTCTTCGGAGAATACTGCACTCGAAGACAAGCAAATTGCAGTACGCATTTTTTATTTCAGTTATTTTAATATTTTCTTAGGTGTTAAATAAAGCTTAAGAAATGTTTAGTTACTAATGACATCCGACAGAAATAAAGTAATTCAATAAAAAGCATTAACGCCATTGAGGAAGAATCATTTAATTATTTTCATCTTCTTCCAGATGAATTTCTCTTGATATTTCGGTAAAGGTCACGGAAACTAGACAAGAGTCCAATTAGATTAATTGTATTAAGTTAAAGCTGAAAAAGTCAAAGAGGTGTGAAAGAGAGAGAGAGAGAGAGAGAGAGAGAGAGAGAGAGAGAGAGAGAGAGAGAGAGAGAGAGAGAGAGAGAGAGAGAGAGAGAGAGAGAGAGAGAGAGAGAGAGAGAGAGAGGAGAGAGAGAGAGAGAGAGAGAGAGGGAGAGAGAGAGAGAGAGAGAGAGAGAGAGAGAGAGAGAGAATGAAATAAAAATTGTGTCAATTATTCTTCAGTTATAATTAATATTAATTATTTAAAATATTATTTTATTTGCAGCCTAATTTTGAATTTTTAAAAATAATGCTACTATTATTTGGAACAAATGAATTTTCATTTGTAGCATTTACTACTTTAAGTTTATCTGATATTACCTTAATACCATTATTTGGGAACAAACTATATTTATTCTACAGTTATTTTTTAAGTTTCTGTAACACGACCATCTTATCCTGAATCCAATTTAAATATTTCTTTTTTTACCTTCTTCTTCTTGTGTAATTTAGAATTTATTTGTTTAATATACCGGTATCAAATCCTTACCTACGATTTTTTTTCAATAGGAAATAAATGAAACATTGTAACGGTCTTTGGACTTTCGATGTACATTCAATTTTTTTTTGGAGTTAACATATCTTGTAATTATTATTATTTTAATAATATCTGTACCTCAGAGGTGAACTATCGTAACTGACATTTTTCAAATTTTACAGGAGAGCAGTTTTAATGTTAAATTTTCCTTTTTCTTGTTGTTCAATGTTTTCAATGATAATTAGAGGTTATCAAGATCAAGATCATGATCTCTAATTATCATTGAAAACATTGAACAACATTAAAAAAGAAAACTTGACATTAAAACTGCTCTCCTGTAAAGTTTGAAAAATGTCAGTTACGATAGTTTATCTCTGAGGTACAGATATATTAATTATTGTATAGTAAAATGTTATTTATCTTTTAAAAATATATAATTACAAACCGAAATAACATATCGGTACTTGGTTTTATAACTTCAACATCATTTTTTATAATTCAGGTTCTGATAGCACTTATCATCTTATTTACGTTAATGGAAATTTTCCTACACTGTAGAGGAAAACTTCTCCAAAAAAATAATTATTTGTGTACTGGTAAAGCAGATCGTTTCTATTGTAATGATGGTATTGAAATTCTGTTATTAACCATCAGACAATTTTTAAAAGTTCAAACTTTTTTTATTTTAACTTATACCATTTGTTCCCAGAAAGTTCGACCATGATACAACTCGAAATATGGCTTTATTAAAAAAAAAAATATTGGGAATGGAATATCAGATATGTCCTTCCTGATTTAAAAAGATCCACTCAATATAATTGCTACTCAATGCTTAACTCAAAAATTTTTAGGTAGTTATATCCTTCCATTGAATGATCGATATAGGAATGATTGTAGATTGTTGTTAGAATAGTCAGAAATTGAGAATGATAATCGATCACGTCTTTATTTCATTTTGAATATTTCTTGAGCCTAAATTATTATATTGTGTACCTCAAGGGCAAAACGTTCGTTCCTGTTATCTTCATTAAATATAATCTTGATAGAGACGGTCATACTAAACTCGAGCAATATAATAACTGATACTGACGCAGAGAGGAGAGACAATCCCTTGCCTTGAGAAAGGGCAGGAAATTCAGGGCAGGTAGAGCCCAGAAGGGCTTCTTAATGACTTCCTCTTTGTTTCCGTTTGAGCCCTATTCTTGGGCTCAAGGATCAAGAAATATCAGTGCAGGTATTTTTTGCATAGTAACTGAAGGCAGTGATTTCATAAGCTGATAGTTGTAATAATATTAGCACGGAATAAATAATTTAAAAATAAGTATATTAGGAAATGGTTTAAGTAATTATTTTTAAAAAATAGAGAAAGAAATAAAGAAGAAAAAACTGAACCATAACAAGCTATTAATAGTTCCAGGTTCAATGCCATTGTAGAGATGTTTCATCTACAATTGAGTTATACATCGATTTTATTGACCTAAATTTCGCTCAATTGCCAGATTTTTCTATTTGATCATGAGTGAGTTTTTATTAGAGATTGAATCGCACAGATTCCTTTCTTTCAGATAAATGGAAATAAAGGAATAACACAAAATTAAATATGCAGTGACCAGGACTGCTTACAGAAGTAAAAAATCAAGGCTTTTGTACAAAAAAGGTTTCCTAGGTTGTTTAAATTTTTAATTTGACCGATATCACGCTCACATGCCAGGTTTTTCACCTTGATCAAGATTATCTGTTTAATTCGAGGCTGGGTAAGTGCTATAGAGTCGATTTTCTGCGTTTTCAGATAAATAGATAAAAAAATAAAAGGAAATTATTGTTTATTATTATTAATCCTGACTGAAAAGACAAGAAACTGCTCGACGTTTTCACCTTCTTCAACATTTACTGGACAAACGCTCTAAGCTCCCAATCAATTACAAAAGACTCATTTACATAAAAGTTATCAGACCTATTTGGACATATGGAGTTGAGCTTTAGGGATCTACTAAATCATCCAATTGATATCGTATCCAATCCTTACAACCCAAGATCCTTCGTAAAATCCTCAATGCTCCTCATTATGTCACGAACCAATTCATCCATCATTATCTTAATATCCCATATATTGCTCATTTGGCCTAAACTAGATACCTATTCTTCCATGACAAGCTCCATACACACTTGAATCCGCTAGTATTTCAGCTTGCTTCCCATACTTTTCCTGATAACCCTCCGAGGCGTCTGAAAAGAAGATGGCCTCGAGACCTTCTTCTATAGAACTTCATTGGAGTGCTACCGATGGGTAGTTTCTCCACAAGTGTTTTTTTTTTTTTTTTTCATTTGATTTGTTCATTTTCATCAAATTTACTTGTTGCAATATTATTACAGTTGTAAATATCAATAAATTATTCTTTAGAAAAATTCTTATTAAACTTTAATAAGTATTTTAGATCGAATAAGATAGATGAAATAAAATTAAATAAATCTATCATCTTAAAAATAAAATAAAAAATCTAATAAAATACCGAATTGAGATCCAAGCATGATGTCTAGTATAAAAAAATAATAAAAAATAGTAAATAGGAACAACAAATCTGACATCTCTTTGATTAAATAAAAATAATTTGACACCTATAAAAATGTTCTGATATTTTATTGCATGAAAAACATCCATATGTTATTATTTCACGTTTTCAACTGTCGATGTTACTTCCTTTTAATGTTTCAATTAAAATTGATATAGGTTTATTAAAGCTTTCCCGTAACATTTTGTGTTTCTTTGTAACAACAAATATTATTATAATGAAAAAGAATATATAAAAAAGGTCTAGAGCGTTTAATTTACGATTCACGTTTTGGATATTAAAAAATGTTGATGTCACTAAATCAGACATATTTGAATTTTATAGTTTTATTTAAAAAATAAAAATGATTATATTATATTTTTTTTTTATTTCAGAGATTTACTCTAATTTCCAATTTTTCAATGTATGGTTCATTGTATATTTCCACTCCTTAAACTCCATAATTTTCCTTATTTTGAACTGAAATAAAGGGTGACCTGTGGTGTAGTGGTTAGCGTAATAAACTATTAAGCCCAAGATCGCGGGTTCGTAGCCCGGCAGGTGGCCCTAGGAATTTTTAAAGGGAGTAAATCATACTTAGTTACGCCTTCGAAAGGGACGTTAAATGAAGTGCCTGTACGATTACAGGTACTCGTTAAAAATCCCTATCCTAATTTAACCTGGATAGGCAAAATTTAGAGCTCCCAATATAGCATCGTCCGATAAGCATAAAGTGACTGACGTTAAACGAACAAGCAAACAACCAACCTGAAATAAGGAATGAATACTCAGATATAGGAAGTTATTAAGTGTATATTAATAACATCATAACCCACCCAAACAAGTTTTGGGGTTCAATACATGATAGAGGCTGAACTGATTCTAAGCCAACGGTTTTACAAGTGGGGAATTTTGACTAGATCTTCCTCCAAACTTCATAATTTTCTCTTTAACTAGATTAATCACTTTATTGAGACTGAGTAACCCGCGGGAAGGTGTGTATATTCTTTACGGTCGATCAATCGTCAAAGTATAAATATTCCATCTTCCAAAACAGGTTTCGAAAACATCATTTTCAGATCAGTAACATTATGCTCTGCATACTGAGCCAATTCATTCCCGCTTTGGGTATTATGCTTTTTATTATTGTATTTTTTACGTTATTATTTTTATTGTTAGTGGTATTTTTACTCGGTGGAATAAAGATAACTACAGCTTGACAGGTACATTTTGCAAACAAAAGAAAATAAACAGAGCCATTACTGCCTGGGCAGACCAACTTCCTTGTATATTTGTCAGGGCTAACTGTTCACGTCATGACTTATATTATTTTTCCTGTTAAATTGTTGGTAAAGTTCTCCGAAAGAACATAAACAGTGCAGTCTCTACCATGTTTTAAACCCATGACCCTTCATAGTTTCAATCGGTACATTTTTAAATAAATATACAAGGAAAGCAAGTGTTGATATTATCATTCCGTATTGTAACATAGAATAAACATCTGAAGGAAAATTGTTGTCTTTTCATCTTGTTGAGTGCTCCCGTTTTTTCGTTGTACACTAAGATAGTATCTCCTAGAATCTTGTTATAGATTTCGATAGTTCTTGTCTAAGGAACATCTGTTGGGATTCTTTATTTCCGTTGTATTGTTCTGTGCCATTTCACCCTTGTTTCATTTTATCTTACCTCCACATGTCGATTTAGGATTCTTGTAGAACTATTTCCATTTATTTAAATAATATCCTCTTCCAAGATAAATGTCGTTGCTTGGAAGATATCCCGCGTAAAAAATTATTTTTAAAAATGAGTTTTTAATATCTGTCAATATTTTAATTACTAAAATATATCGCTATTTTTCTTACGAAATATAAAAAGTAGAATTTTTTAATATTTCCAACTGTTCTTGATAGATGTGAAGGATTGAAGGATGAACATTGTCTTTCGGAATTCTAAAATAAGGTATTGGTTATAATATTCATTACGAAAAAAGATGAAACTACTGGAGAATTTAGGAGATTACACAATGCGAAATTTCAGAGAATGCTTAGTTATTACAATTTAAATGATCGGGTTATGAAAGTTGTGATGGGCTTGTAAAGTTATAAGGTTTGTAAGCAAGTTATAAAGTGTTTTGAGCCGACTGATGTTGGGTAGACTGAAGCATTGGTGGGAGTATTGCATTAAGAGTGATTTTGACATTGAAAGCTGATATTAATGGCATCAACGTTGAGTATTCTGTCTCGCATAACCTTGTTATTATTATATTATATTATTATAACTACTCATTTTAGTACTGTAATAAAATCAAATATTATTATAGACATTATCGA
Source organism: Arma custos (assembly GCA_037127475.1). Classification (NCBI taxonomy): domain Eukaryota; kingdom Metazoa; phylum Arthropoda; class Insecta; order Hemiptera; family Pentatomidae; genus Arma; species Arma custos. The sequence goes on along the minus strand of CM073765.1, from coordinate 67,829,111 downwards.
TGGGCTTTAAAATCTCTAATGTTCAGTAGGAAAATCCCAACAGTCATTTCAACATTTCGAACTCTAAAAGTCAAAAACGAAGTTTATCCTAGAAAGCATTATCATATGATCTTGAATATTTAGCCGTGAAGAAGACCGGCAATGTGGGTCGAAATGTTGGCTTTCTAATAAACAGTTCCCCCACAAAAGACAATTTTTTTTATCCCCACCCGGAATATATTTTCCTCTTATTAACGTCTTATTATATTTTCTTATATCATTCATGTTACATTATTATGCCATATACAGGGTGTCCCGAATTTAAATGGCAAAACTTCAGGAACTTATAGGGGAACGAAAAACTAAGACAAAAAGTCCTTTAGAGATTTGCTCGTTTTTGCTTAGTTTGAGAGAAAATCGCAAAAAAAAAGAAACAAAACAAAAATATTACAGGTAGCGATTATCATCTTTCAAAGTTGGTCAGGCTAGGCAGTGAGATATGTAAACACTTAATGTTATCCTTTAGATTATTTTATTTGTTTACATTTTGGCTTCCTTCTAGGATTATAATTCCTATATCAGTCTTCAGTCAGTTACTCAGATATTTTTGTGTGAATAGCATCAGCCACAATGCCGCATACATATTCTAATGTTGAATACGCTGATATTATTTTTGTGTATGGTTTCTGTAACGGTAATGCTTTAGAAGCGGTGCGGGAGTATGCGCGCCGATTTCCAAATAGAAGAGTGCCTAATCGACGAGTCTTTTCGTTAACTTTTAAAAGACTACGAGAGACTGGGTCATTCTTGATACGTAATGAAGGCGACCAATTCCAGGCAGCAGTAAGAGCAGATTATCGGAGAAGAAATTGTGTCCAACGCCACTTCGATAACAATCCTGAGACTAGCATCCGAAGAGCATCTGCTGCATAAGCAATATCGCGGCAAGCAATATGGCGAACTTTGAAAGGTGATAATCGCTACCACACCATCTTCAAAAAGTTCAGAATTTATTACCTCAAGATTATGTCAAGAGATTGAATTTTAGTAACTGGTAAAAATTCGCAATGATAATTTATTTCCATTAAAAATTATATGGACCGATGAAGCTACCTTTACAAGAGGAGGAATTGTTAATCAAAGAAATTATCACTTTTTGGAGAACGACTTGAAACAGCAGATTGAAATGTGGTTCCAACTCGATGGATATCCAGCTCATTATAGCAGAGTTGCTCGAGCTTGGCTGGATATAAATTATCCACAACGATGGATTGGACGTGGAGGAGTAGTACCTTGGCCACCCAGATCACCTGACCCATGACACCCATGGATTTCTTCGTATGGGGAACCTTGAAGCAGAAAGTTTATTCGGTGTCAATCAACTCAAGAGAGCAATTAAGAGACCGAATCATAGATGCAGTGCACCAAATATCATCAGAACAATGTTTAGCTGCAATTTATCAAGTGAGTGCTAGATGTAATGCTTGCATTGGTGCAAGAGGACATTAAAAAAATATGAAAACTTATTTTGTTTCTTTTTTTGCGATTTTCTCTAAAACTAAGCAAAAACGAGAAAATCTCTAAAGGTCTTTTTGTCTTAGTTTTTCGGTACCCTATAAGTTCCTGAAGTTTTGCCATTTAAATTCGGGACACCCTGTATAATTATTATTGTACTAAAGATTCTCATTACTAGTACTGTTGATACCTACGGATGCTTAGTTGTATGGGAGAGAACAAACTTGTTCTAAGATAACAATTTAAAAAAATTAATTTTGAGTATACCATTCGTAAGAATTATAAACCCGGTCTTCAATCAATAAGAATAATTCAGGACTGTTACTTCTGTAAAAGCGAAAGCAATCATTGCTTGCGCAAACTTATTAATTGGGTCCAACTCTATCAACATCGATACTCTGATTGAAAATAAACAGTAATATTCTTCGAAATAAAAAATGTTGAGACTATTTTCCGAAGTGTCCTAATTTCGTACTTTTTTTTTTATACGTTTGTGTTTGTATATGTTTTTGTGCGAAATTTGCAGTTCCATGTTCAGGCATCATCAGGGTAGAAAGAGAATAACAGCAAAACAAAACATGAATAATGCACCAAATAAACATCCCACCACCTCGAAGGATACTATATAGGTTCGAGGTGGTGGGATGTTTCTTGGGTGCATTATTCATGTTTTGTTTTGCTGTTATTCTCTTTCTACCCTGAGGATGCCTGAATGGGCGAAATATTGGACAGATATTTTCTATTTCTGTTTTAGTTTGGAGACTAAGGGCTTTTCGTTGGAATTTTTCCACGGTCTAAACATTAAAAACCTTCGAGGTGGTGGGATGTTTCTTGGGTGCATTATTCATGTTTTGTTTTGCTGTTATTCTCTTTCTACCCTGATGATGCCTGAATGGGCGAAATATTGGACAGATATTTTCTATTTCTGTTTTAGTTTGGAGACTTTGGGGCTTTTCGTTGGAATTTTTCAACGGTCTTAACATTTACCATATGTAAGGTCTCTTTTTACATTTCAATACCTAACTGAACTGTCTACGATTCAGAAAATCGTAGATTCAGCCGTCCAGAAAGTAAGGTTGCAAAGTTCATGGTGGTGGAAATTTGGGTTTGTTGTCTCATTTTGATGTGATACTCTGACTCACTCACCAGAATTGTATTACTAGATTTTCTATAAATTGAAGGAATTTTAAGGTCCGTAACGATTTGGACGAGGAGGCCCAAGAAGCTTTCGAAAACAGTTGCGGGAGGAGGAGCGAAATTGATAAGATTGTCTCAAAGCTTCAAAAATACACATACCTCAACAGCGATTATACAGAGCAATAAGAATAAAATTTCATATCTTGTAAAATTCATTTAAATATATGCATTTTTCTATTTTAACAAGTGTTGTAACCTTACTTTTTGGATTTCCATAAAGTAATTTTATAGAGGGTAAGTTTATTCAACTCCATTAAGTAACTTTATAGGGCATTATATCCTTATACCCTATGAGGTCATCTAGATCCGTATTATTTCGAATTCGGCAAGTGACTTGAAGATTTACTGGGAATGCGTCTTTGTACTTTCCTCTCGAAGAATGTTGTAGACTTTATTACTTAACTAAATTGTTTAAATATTTAATTGAAACATTATACACTTATTCTATATAATATCCTTAATTCCAGAAGTATAAATAATTTAACTGTTAAGCATCGTTTTGGAGCAAAAATTATTATCTGAAAAAAATTCGAAAACAGTATCTTTAATAAACCACCATTTTGTATATCAGAAGTTTTATAATGGAAGGCGCGATTTTTTAATTTTTCCTTAACATTATATGTAATATGATAATCTTTGTTTGTTTGTTTATTCATTTAACGTCACTTTATGCTGCCATGGCTAATCGGACGATGCTACAGTGGGAGCTCTAAATTTTGCCTATCCAGGTTTAATTAGGATAGGGGTTTTTAACGAGTACCTGAAATCGTACAGGCTCGGGATCCCCGTTTAACGTCCCTTCCGAAGGACGGCGTAACTAAGGATTTGTTACTCCCTTTAAAAAATCCTAGGGCCACCTGCCGGGCTACGAACCCGCGATCTTGGGTTTAGTAGTTTGTTACGCTAACCACTAGACCACAGGTGACCTTATATGATAATCTTTAATTTTAAGTTAGGTTAGGTTAGGTAAATTTGAACTGTCCTATTCCGATATTAAAGATTCGAGATGCCTGGAAGGTGGGATTGAAGGTTAGAGCTTTCCCCTCAAGTAGCTCCGTCGGTAAATACCATTCCGCTTTGGTTTTGGGTCAAGGATAAACTCAAGTCGTGGTCTGTTCCATTTCTATGGGGTATTGTATTATTTATTAACTCTTCCCAATGGGTTCGAAACAAGATTGTATGTCGATAATGTGCAACGAAGATGTTTCACATTAAGGATATACTGATAGAGGCAATGTTAAATCCGAAATTCCTACTATATTGTGTGAGGAGTCTATAAAGAAAATTATTACAAAAAAATCTGTATCAATATAACTATAAAGGACACACATAAAAAAATAAATAAATAAAAGCTCAGTAGATAAAGCTAGAAAAAATATCCTATACCATTACTATTTACTACAACCTATAGTTGTAATAATTCAGTGAACAGTAAATTGTTACCTGGGGGTAAAAATAAAAGATCTGTTCCACTACCACCATGGAATGAATCAGCACATAGTATTGTTGGCTTCGGTGTATGGCTTCTTTCAATACAACGGTTGTGCAGAAAGAGGGTTTTGCCGATATCACACTCGATAAACTAATATTTCTTCCAATTAATATCTTTCGATTTTATTTATTATTTTTCTCTTTGCTTGTTTTTGACAGTCTCTAAAATTTATATAGGTGTCAAGTACAACTTTAATTGTCAACTTTATATTAGTACTTACAATGCTTCGACCTCCAGCAACGAGACAAACGGACAAACGTAAAATCCTCAATGCTCCTTATTTTGTTAAGAATAAACTCATCCATAACGACCTTAATGTCCCTTTTGTTGCTGATTTAGCCCGAACCCGGTATCTATCCTTTCATAACAAACTTCATTACCACTCAAACCCTCTAGTTTCAAACCTAGCTTCCTCTTCCATTCCCGATAATCCTCCGAGGTGTCTGAAAAGAAGATGGCCACGTGACCTCCTTACTTGAACTTTGATTTGAGTACTACCAGTGGGTAGTTTCTCTACTTGTCATTATCATGTCATTATATATCACTTAGCCTATTTACTTGTTGTATTATTGTAATACAGTTGTAGATATCAATAAATAAATTTAAAAAAAAATATATTAGTACTTACAATGCTTCGACATCCAACAAAGAGACAAACGGAGGTCAAGTCCTAAACTTAATTGCTATGCATTCTCCGTCGATTTTAACACTCATCATTAGAACTAGTGAACTGGGCCAAAGCAACTGCCCTGTAGTTGTTTATTGCTGTCGTAAAGTCATCTACTCATAGTGTATAGTGTCCTAGCTTCATCCTAGTCTATGTTAACATTTAATGCTCTATCGTTGTTCTCAAAGTATATAGGTCATCGCTGTCAGAATATATATACTCCTCTGAGATAATGGACCCCATGTCACATTTTTGTGTACATTTGAAAAAAACATAATAAAGCAACAAAAGAATTATAATAAGTATAATTTATTTATTCAATTTTAAACAAGATTAATGATTCAATACATATATTTTTAGAGGTGCACTTAATGATTCAGATAAAGATATCCAGGATTGCAATAAAAATTGGTAGTTCTTCGCCAGGGCGCCTCCGGGTCTCGCTGTCTTCCGCACTCCTCCGCCCGCATCGTTCACCGAATCCATCTTCCAAGTCTTCCTCGCTCATCCCTCTTCGGGATCTGTTCAGAGAGTCCTATCAAAAGTGGAGTCTTCGACCCCCTCTTTTCTTATCTCTTAAACCACCTTGACCATGTTGGTATGACTTTTCTGCTTGCGCGACCTCCTTCTCGCAAACCAACATTGCTCTTTGTGCAAAAACATATTTATTTTTATAATGCCGCCTGGTACATTGCACAATGTTTCCCTAACTATGAATGTATAATACTTATTTACTAATAGCATAACTTGACTGATCCATTTTATTTCTTATAAAACTAACCAGCTTCCATTGGCGTTTAATGCCAGTGACGCGGCTGGGAAAGGGGGCTGGGGCCTCCCGGACTCCTGCTTTGCCCTCATTCATGAGGAAGAAGCTCAGTTCGGGGACCCCAGGCAAATTGTAAATAGGGTATGAATGTGTACAGTATATTTCTTTTATGTTTTATTTATTATTATATATTTTTTTTATTATATATATATATATATATATATATATATATATATATATATATACATTTTTTTCCCTTTATTTTTGTATATATTTTTTCGCTTGTATATATTTATTTATGCATTTATTTCGTTTGTATCATTGATTTTTTATGGAATGATTGTAAGCTACATAGCACCATTACTTATTATTACTTATTGCCCACAACAGGCAGATTGTAATGCTTCAATAAAGTGTTTTCTTCTCTCTCTCTCTCTCTCTCTCTCTCTCTCTCTCTCTCTCTCTCTCTCTCTCTCTCTTATAAAACTTATACCAGGACAATACAAACCAATGATTGTCAGTCGTTTATTTATTTAACGCCACTTTATGCTTCCATGGCTAATCGGACGATACGACATATTGAGTCCGAAATTTTTCCTATCCATGTTCAATTGAAGGAGTACCTGACATCTAACAGGTTAGTAACGGCAATCTTAAGCCTTCTCCGAAGGACGGCATAATCGAAGATTTACTACTTTTCGAAAATCCGAGGCCATTGAAGGGTTTTTAAGTAACACTGGTTCGATTTATTTTTAGTTAACATGTAGCTGATAACAGATGATCCAGCTGTGGCATATTCATTTTTTATGTCATTATATTTATTTTATTTTTTTACCACAGCCTGATTCAAACCCAGTACATACAGCTCATCATCAGAGTTTCCTACACACTGAGTTATCTAATGAATTTATTGTTAACTTCGTAATATATTTGCTTATATTTAGAAGGGAAAAATTCCTCTCTTCGTCATAAGTTTTAAAATATTCAGATGGACTAATAAGAAGAAAACAGAAAAAAATGCGTTAAAGCAATCATTGTTCCATTATAAATTCAATTGCGGGTCGCTGTTGTCATCAACAACTCAAAACTTTGTTTCCGTCTTCAGAACTGGTTCCCAAGTCATTTTTATCATTCAATTATGGAATAACAAGTCTCCCTAGTTTATGGATCTTAAGAAAGAGGATTATCAACAATACAGATCCCTACAATATTAAAAAGGAAACGAGCCTTTTTATTTAGTCGGATCCTTCGGAAAGGGAGAAAAGGGTTCCGTGTCGATTCCTCGACAATGTGGAGAAGCACAATAGGGCCGGTTGACTCCTGGACTTATAGCCCTTCCAGGACTCGATCGGCGATTTGTCACTCCTTGCCCTTTGAAAGGACTGGGTTTATAGGTCAGCTTTCGATTGGCCCTGAGAGAAAAAACAGACTGATCTGATAGATGAACTCGTTGTTTCGAAGAGTTAATTAAGTAATTATTGACTTAATGAAAAAAATATCTTAAATTCCATAATCAACTGAGTAAAATGGTTTCAAAATACCGTGCGATCAACTCTTCCATTTCTTCAGCACTCAGCTACTATACTGAGAGTTCCGAAACTGGAATCTTTTATCAGCCACAAATGGATTTTGAAGGACCTACAAACCATTTTGGGTTTCATCCAGGTTCTATAAAGTGGGGAAAATCAGGGTGATCTCGGATAAGTCACTTCCCTGTACAACCGATGTCTTAAAAACATTACAGCCTTTACGCTGAACACTAGATCGTTCATCTGATGCACTGGTAGAGACTAATTTTTCTACATGTAACGGACTGAGATAATTTAAGATTATATTTATGTGTATGTTAGGCATATTTTATTAAATAGGAAATTATTGTTAAAACAACTCATACCAGGGTGTGTCCCTGTCAGCGGCTCATAGGTCCGATTCGAACTCGAGGCAGGAACCGAATCAGCAGTTTTCACCGAAAAATTCCCCGGCTCTGTTAGAATCTTGGAGACGTTAAATAAAATTATTAAATTCTCGGGATAATTATTATCACCAGATCGCAGGAAGTTACGGCCCAGGGTAAGAATGATTAAATGGCCTTCAAATAGCCTACCGTTTTCCTAAAAAGTTAGAGTTGAAGACTTGTACTAGTGAGAAGAGGGACCTGAGCAACAAGACACCAGATGGAAGGTAGGAACTTTGCCTTATACTGTAGTCAGGCTTTTATTCTGGGTGAAGCCCGCTTGTAGTTCAGTTGAATATAGAGCCAGTTCATTATTTGATTTGTCATTCGTCGCGTTTGACCACAAGACAGATAGGAATATTTATATATATGATAGATCGAGTTTGGTTTGGAAATTATTAATGGTTATGAGATAATGAGTACTGAGGGTGAATATTTAAGTTGTAATTATTATTAATGCATAGGATTATTGTTATAGATAATGAATTTGATTATTGTTATATATTATGGAAATTGTTTTATTACTATTTTATTATTGGTTTCAGGGATTATGATTATGGATGGAGAATCTGGGATATAATTTTTGTTCGCATGTTATTATGTAGTACCATTACTCAGGGTGAATCTTCTGTTAAATTAATAGTAGTTAAATGTAATTTTTTTTCAATATAATAGAGTTATTTTTTTATAGATAAGTTTTGGGGTTTATTTCTTCACCCAGATTCCCTGTGTGTCTTCGATCATACCCTGTCCTCTCCAAGCCCTTTTGCCCCCGCCTCAGGCAACAGGTAACATATATATCAATTTATTGGTGTACTCTTCCAATATTTCACGACTATTGACAATATTATTTTTTTATAGCATTAGTTATAGGATAATTTCAAATATTTCAAGTACTAATACAAGGCCATCCCTTCCTTACTTTACGGAATTGATAATATATAGCTGTACTCAACCCGTGAATATCCTTGGATTCAGTATCTAGTAGGGGCTGCTCTATGGGTGAGCCCCATGAGGGTCTGCGGGTCCGAGGGTCCCATTCGTCGATATTAACAATTTATCAGCCGCAGATGGATTCGAACCCGGGACCCTCTGCATAGCAGCTCAGCGCTCTACAAAATGAGCTATCCCGCTTCCTTACTCCATTAATTTTCATCTCAGATTTATATAGAGCTCATTATTTAGCCCGTATTATTACTAGCTTAGTCTGCTAGGAGATAAATTGAACACTAAGAGGTGTTGGCGCAGCAATCATTTTTCAAGATGAGCCGACGAAAGAATCGCATTCAAAGGATGAACTATCGTACATTTTCTTTTTTAAATATTGGGGTGTTCGATTAATTACCTGGAAGACACTACTCTTTCTAAGCAAATGGAGGTCAATTGATCGTGATCAAACTAAAAATTTTGGATAAAATTTAGTGCTCTAACTGTAACACAATCAAATTAACAACAACATCATAAAGTGAAGTTAAAATAAACGAAAAAAACAAACTATATAAACTCAAACATTAAGTTTTTATCCATAAGGACAGGATGAAAGACAGGATGAACCCCGGTAGGGTATCAAGTTCCTACAGTGTCATCTCACATATGTTAATGGAAACGAATTTGGTAACTTAAATAAAATTGAGAAATCCATAGGTAAAAAAAAAACTGTACCACTACAACTCGTAAATGGGGGTTCAGTACATGGTAGAGACTGCTGTACTGTTTTATTGACAACGGTTAGTCCTAGATCACGCTCAACCACCAAATTTTCTCTCCATATTTTGGTTAAACACTTTATAGATAGAGGCTAGGTGAGCCGCAGGAGGGTCACTAATGACCCATTTGCGGCAGCTAACAGAATAAATGAAAATCTTACCAGCAGCGGGATTTGAACCAGGAACTTCGGACTACTCAGTGCTATAACACTGAGCCACTCCGCTCAAACTAAAATCCATAGATAATGAATAATAAAAAAAGGTGAAGGCAGTAAGAATGGAGATAAGAAATAACAAGCTGTGTGGCGAGATAAATTTTTATTGGCGTCACCTCTAAAATATAATGGCCTGCATCTCGGCTGTCACTTGAGGGAACAACTTGTCGTTTATACCCTTCTTTAATCCCCATCGTAAAAAATGGAAGAAAATATAATCCTAGCTTTGGGTTTTCCTATGCAGTGTTATTTATAACTGGAAGTCTAGAATTTGTGAGTATATAATTATTCAGTCATATATATATATATATATATATATATATATATATATATATATATATGTAAATTTAATATTTAATTATTTTTTATTGCGTTTCAGGCCAACCAAGGAGCACGCGCATATTATATTCAGGATTTCCTTTTTTTATTATTCTTTCCCCCCGATTTCTTCTTCATCCTCTCCACCATCTTCTTCTTTCTTTATCTTCTGCTTCTTTTATATAAAAGGACCTTTATGTTTCTTACCAGATTCCAGAAACACTCTCTACCCTGGCAGTCCTCCTCTCTGATTATCCTCCGATCTCATTATCTCCACTTCCTCCTATATTTATCACTTTAATAATAATAATAAATTCTTTATTTATTCTGGGACAAGTCCCTTTAGAATAACAATACAGGTATATAGGGTATTATTACGTCTTAGAGTATATTAATGCAGGGTATTATCACGTCTTATTATGTGAGACAGGATTAATGAGAAAAAAAAAATTTGCGATTTACCTACAGTGATAACATTTAATAAAGAAAACAGATTACAAGAAATAAAAAAAACAGAAATAAGATTACAATAATTATATAAAGATAAACAATAGATAATCACACATATGTATGCAAATTACAAAGTCGAGTAAAAACTAAGAAAGCAGAAATTGAAACAAAAATATGAACAATATCAACTAATATAACTTGTTTTTAAAAATATCTAACTGGATGAGTGAAGCATCAATAATATAAACAATGATATTAATATACTTATATTAATATTATTTTTTTCTCGGAGTTCTATAATCCACGTTTCTATACTCTCAATACGTCCATGCACTTATCTTTTCCACTATTCTTTCTTTATCGTTATCTTTACCTATTCTTCTCTGTTCATATATCATCTTAATTTATTAATTTCTATCCCCAGCAGCTGATCCATAGTTTTGAATACCATAATCTCAGTTCCACAGGTCATCAGGTTTGTGAATGTTTCATAATGTCAAAGTTTGGCATATCTGCAGTGATTCTGTTTCATATATTACTTATAAGATATTCAATTTCACTTCGTGTCGGTGGTATATCTATCCATTGCAATGCGAGCTCACCGAGATACTTAAACTAGTCTTATTGACTTGATATTTCGGCGTATAGCTTCGATTTTTTCTATTATACCCCCATAATTAGTAATTATTTTGATTTTTTTTAACGGTACATTTAGCCTGGCTATCTCCGGTATTTCCATCAGTTCATTAATCTGCTCAATCTTTGCATGCTTAATTTCTGTCATAAGTGGTAGATCATCCGCAGAAATATGTTTAGCTATGTAATAAAGGATTAAGTAATCCATCCATTTTAAATTATTCTTGAGATTTTTTCTCAAACATTTTTTGATCGATTTTTTCTTTTATCTGACCTCTGACAATAATATTAGATCCATACGGAGATAACCCATATCAGATAGTATTCCAAACCAGCAGATCCTACTCCCAGCGTATGTCGGAATGGGGTGCAAGAAGTTTCAAAGAAATATAAGGAAATTGGAACGGGGAGGGAGAAAGTTTTAGGAATGAAATTGAATATAGGAGAGAGTACACAATAAGACTGTATTCAGTCTTAGGGCCGAGATATTCTTCAATCCTCATTCTGTGACTCTATCCCAAAGATCTGTTTTTCTTCTGCAAAAACAAACAGTATTCGGGTTGAGGTCCTGAGACATTTACATAGCATTTATTTCTTATTATAATTTCTCTGTTCTTCAGTCGTTTTTTCTCTGTATCGTACGTTACCAAAGAATTGAATTTCAAGTCCGTTAACCACTGCGGAATAGTTTTTTGGAGAATGTTAATTTATTTTTTCTTGTTAGCACAGCTCATTGGTTGTAAAATCTATTCTTACAGACTGAGAGGACGGACAGCCTCACGCTGTCCCCACCCACCTCAGGATGGGTTCACTCAGCCTCACGCTGTTACTAACCATAGTTTCGATTGTGGAACGACACGCTGTCTAAACCTCCATATCCATTCCTTTTTTGACCCGATTCACACGTATCTTTTCCACTGCTGAACCAATCAGGTAAGTATATTGAAGAATCGGTCTGGTGTGTGATGGCTGATTGTGGTCAGTAGAAAGACTAAGATCTACATATATTATCCTTAAGCAGATCGTAACTGAACCTATTCATTTTTAGTATTTTAACATAATTCCTTCAGACTGGACGTAATACCTGCCTTGTTAATGACATCGTCAAATACTGCAACGCGATACCTGATTAAGTATATAAGGTTGATTCATCATTCCAACAACTCGAGTTTGTCTGCTGCGTCCAGTTGCCTGAAGGGCTGCACATAGATAGTTTTCTTAGTTGGACGGTCATCCATCCTGGTACTAACCACATCATCCATCGTGGTACTAACCACGATTAACATCTACCATCCCGCCATGTCTGTCTAGTATATGTATATAAGTCAGATATATAAGGGTATCCGACGTTTAAACTTTAAACTCTTTTAGAAGCGATTCTAACTTTTTTAATGATAGTTTTGATAACTTTAATTACGTGACCATTAAACTTATATACTTGTTGAAAGGTACGGATGAAATCCTTATTTTTTTTTCTACTAAGTTTAAATTACATTCTTTGACACGGTTTTTGTCGTCTTTTTTACTTCGTTCCTAACCGCCTGGTTACTTTTACAGAACTAATTTACGCTGCCACCTTTTGTGTCTTTTGTTTTTTAAACACTTTTAAATGGAGTTAGCTGAAAAGAAGTACAGCTTTCATCTCAACTAGCGGTTTCGTTTTAATTTTCTATCTAAATTTTGTTTTCATTCGATATACAACGGATTTAGTGAGAGAAGCGTAATGGAATTTAAGAGTTAAAGTAAATAGTACAGCCATAAAGCACATTTATGGCTTTTAATAACTATAAATTATTATGTTTTAAACACAAATTAGTAACTTGTACAATGAAAGAATAACATAAACTCCTAGGGTATTATTATGATGTGCGTGAGTAAAACGTTACCAGTTTTCTACCCAACGGTATTTACTCGGTTCAAGGACAGTGAAAAACCGGACTAGATCCAAGGATTAAGGCTGTTCCCGGCAAATAATCCGTTCCCCAGCATTGTCCGTTTACCATGAAGTACGTTTTTAAAATGAAAAACTGATTGCAATTTTGAAAATTAAAAAAAGGATGATAATCTAGAAAAATACACAAAATATATATAAAAAAGGATAAAAAGAACACATATTTGTTACAAATAAATAAAGACACTTATTTGTTAAATTATTGTAAATATATAAATTAGATATGTTGGAGTGGGGACGCTCAGGGTGGTAGGGCACTTTGTTGCCGTGTCGTAGCTATCGATTTCAAATCCATCAGTGACAGATGAAGGGTGCTTTAACTACCTTTTTTCAAAACATAATAATGAAATGAGCGAAAATTGCGAAAATCCGAAACTTTAGAAAATTTGAGAATTGGGATAATAGAAAACTTGAAATCAGATACAATTTGAGAAATTGCGAAAATCGAAAATTAGCGGAAAAGTGAAATAAGCTAAATTTGCAAAAATGTAAGAAATTGCGAAGATCGAAAAAATAAAATGAAGAAAATTATTATTCAGACCGAATAAAATTATGTTTCTGAAAGATGAGCTAGCCTTACATGGCCTTAATTGGAGAAGCGGCATTTAACCAACTCGGTAACTCCATAACTTAGAGGGATGTTCCAGGGAGGGAGTTTAGGGTGCGAGGGAGGGAGAGAGGGATGAATTTAGTAAGCAGGCTTTACATTTTAACATAATAATAATTGTATTCATGATTTTGAAAAATAAACCGCTAGATATTACAGTTTTCGATATTATGATGTGGATTTCAATAGAAAACTAATCGATAGTTCCGTAATTATGACATTTAATATTTAATAGGACAGTTTATTAAATCTATCAACAAAGGGATAGGCATTGGTAGGCTGGCTCAATTCACAAATACTCTAAGTCATTGTTTATAATATGGAGTTCATTAATGGAATTCAAAATTCACTCTCCGTTTAAACTCAACATAGATTTCTATTTAGAATATCCGCGGATGAAGTTGCGAGCAAAAGCTAGTATAACTATAAATATCATTAAAAACTTATATATCATAAAATATCATTAATATCATTAAAAAACCTCCGACTTATGGTCACTAGGTCTCCCATCTGACTAGCTCGCTCACGTGTTTCATACTCGCAAAATCTACATATTTTCGCAGACCGAAACAAATCAAGTAACCTATTTTACAGGAGTATATTGCAGTAGGTAAGTAGGGCCACTAAAACTAAAAACATATCTACAAATCGACCTGCATATGTACATTATTCTAATCCTTTCAGTTTTAATTTCTCGTAAGTAATCCTTTTCAATAAATTCAATAACGTTACATACTAATCCTTTACTGGCACGAACAGTAAACTCCTGTCCTTCCCGTTTGTTAATCAGTGTCAATGTATGTTTCACGACTTTGCTGATCCGTTTGTGATGAAATTTGATATGGATAATCTCAAGCCTGGGGAAGGACATAGGCTACTTTTTATCAACACACCACACAGGCGAAGTTTATATAAAACCGTAACCTGATTGACTAACACACCGAACTGACCTTGTGTATGCTAAATTGATGTGAGCTCACATCGAAAAACTGGACTGATGGACTGATGAAAATTCATCATTTCGGTGTAGCACACCGAACTGACGACAGTCGCATCAGTTCAGCTGGTCACATTGGTTATCTGAGCATGCGTACAGGTGTCGTTTGGATAGACATCACCCTTGCAATCGCTTTTCCATACCTCGTCTATATTCCTTCGTTTTATGTGTTTGTTATTACTGAGTGATAATATGGTTATTTGGGGCAAAGATTTTGTATTAGAATTTATAGAACTGTTCAGAGGGGAGGAATGTTTGTGGAAAGTAACTTCAAAGGACTATCATAACAAACAAAAACGAGAGAAATCTAAAGAGTTCGATCCCGTCGCAAACAAATCGGTAGTAACGAGGAAAATCAACAGTTTGAGAAATGCCTTTCTGAAGGAATTAAAAAAAGTAGAGAGGTTGGTGAGCGTTATGGGTGCGGATGACGTTTGCCAATCGAAATTGTGGTACCACGGCCATTTGGGAGCTTGGAACTTCCTGTACACCTTGGAGCTTCCAAGTGGTAGCACATTGAACTGACCCACCGTTAGAAATGAACAAATCAAACTGACCGTATAGCGGCCTTAATAGTAAAAAAACAAACAATTAAATTATTTATTTAAAATGATCTGTCTCGAAACTTTACGTGGCAGACCAAATTCCTCGCGAGCGAAGCCGTGGGCAAACGCTAGTATTATATAATTCAAAAAAGGTTGGCACTGCTCATGACAGGCCTCGAGATTTTATTTCCTTGTACCATGACGTCAGTATCTGTATTCTATTTTTCTCAGAACTGAGTTTTTTGATACGCCAATAGTTTGAATGTCCCACTCTTTCCTGCCAGGATTTTTTATTACATTTCATAAATTTAAAAATAAATTGACTACGGGATTCCTGAACAGCATCCTTCTCATTAATTTTTTCACTGTGTTATGAGATTAATTGTTTGTAATTCTGGCTTCATTTGAATTTTTGGTGCGACCATTCTACCGGACTTTTCAGACCTATGCACCATCTTACTAGAATATTGATGTGTTTGTCTGTTTATTTATAACACCACTTTATGCAACTATTGTTATTAGGACAATGGTACAGTTGGATTCATAAGTTTTGCATATGCATTTATAAATAGGGTAGAGATCTTTAACCAGTACCAGTACAAGATCGGAACTCCCATTTTATGTCCATTCCAAAGGACGGCATACCCAAAGATTTTAGAGTCCCATGAAAATATCCTAGGGTCTCTCTATTGGTATTGATATATTTACCATGACTTTGTAAATTTACAATGGAAAAAATAAATTGTTTATGTAAACAGAATACCAACAATTGTAGAAAACGTGAGATTTGAGTTTTACCACCAAGAATTCCAATTGTCTTTTGACGGAAGAAATTAAAATAGTCCATTGCCTATACTTTCTGTAATGACTATTCGATATCTTTGTACAATAAAGGTCATTTATTTTATAGGAGGGTGTGGCCTATTGTGTAATGATACCTTCCTGGCCAAAGGGAGTAAATCGTGGTTTGTGCCGCCCTTCAGAAGATATGTAAAATGAGGTTTCCGAGCATAAATTATATCAGGTACTAATTAAAGATCCCTATCCTAAGTATTCCTGTACAGTCAAAAGACTCCCTCTGTAGCATCGTCTGATTATTCATAGCAGCATAAAATGATGTGAAATAAATAAATTACAATGTACTTAATGCGTATTGACACTGATATATTCTATATTTGTTTAATTATAATGTATTTATTTTATTTTTTTGTTAGTTGTTATAATTTTTAGATATTTTTAAATATTTTTATTTGAAAAGAAAAGATATGTCCAGGCCCGGGTTCGAATCCCGATCCTGGACATATCTTTTCTTAAATAAAAATATTTAAAAATACCTAAAAATTATAACAACTAACAAAAAAATAAAATAAATAAATTATAATAATATATAATGACGTAAGTCAACAAGAACCTAATTAAAGTAATGTTCAATGAACATTCTTCCCCTTGTATGCATCGCAAATTGCGAGAACACGGGGATACAGGATCGGTGAAGAGAAAGGATGCGACTGACCGAGTTTCGAAGCAGGATGGCTCAGTTGGCAGAGTACTATGAAGGTTACATGGGGCATAGCTTTTCTTTTCAAATAAAAATATTTAAATATATAAGTTTAAGGTTGTTTACAAAAATAATTAGTTATAGAAAAATACATGTGACATCATAATAATGCATATGTATTATTATTAACAGATACAATAGATGGCTAAAATAAATTTGTTTGATACCTATGGGTAAAAAAAAATATCTGTTCCACTACCACTATGTATGGAATCAGCACATGGTATTGTTGGGTTCGGTGTATGACTTCTTTCAATACAACGGTTAAACCAACAGAAAGTGGGTTTTGCCGATATCACACTCGATAAACTAATATTTCTTCCAATTAATATCTTCCGATTTCATTTATTATTTTTCTCGTTGCTTGTTTTTGACAGTCTCTAAAATTTATATAGATGTCAAGTACAGCTTTAATTATCAACTTTATATTAGTACTTATCAGGATACTTCAACACTTACTAGACAAACGCTCTAAGCTCCCAATTAACTACAAAAGACTCATCAACATGACCATCATACGACCTATTTGGACTTACGGAGTAGAGCTTTGGGGCTCCACTAAGCCATCGAATTCCTCTCGTATCCAATCCTTACAGCCCGAAATCCTTCGTAAAATCCTCAATGCTCCTTATTTTGTTAAGAATAAACTCATCCATAACGACCTTAATGTCCCTTTTGTTGCTGATTTAGCCCGAACCCGGTATCTATCCTTTCATAACAAACTTCATTACCACTCAAACCCTCTAGTTTCAAACCTAGCTTCCTCTTCAATTCCCGATAATCCTCCGAGGCGTCTGAAAAGAAGATGGCCACGTGACCTTCTTACTTGAACTTTGATCTGAGTACTACCAGTGGGTAGTTTCTCTACTTGTCATTATCATGTCATTATATATCACTTAGCCTATTTACTTGTTGTATTATTGTAATACAGTTGTAGATATCAATAAATAAATTAAAAAAAAAAAAAATATTAGTACTTACAATGCTTCGACCTCCAACAACGAGACAAACGGAGGTCAAGTCCTAAACTTAATTGCTATGCATTCTCCGTCGATTTTAACACTCATCATTAGAACTAGTGAACTGGGTCAAAGCAACTGCCCTGTAGTTGTTTATTGCTGTCGTAAAGTCATCTACTCACAGTGTACAGTGTCCTTGCTTCATCCTAGTCTATGTTAACATTTAATGCTCTATCGTTGTTCTCAAAGTATATAGGTCATCGCTGTCAGAATATATACACTCCTCTGAGATAATGGACACCATGTCACATTTTTGTGTACATTTAAAAAAAAGACATACCAATACAAACTGATTGATTTGGTGTTCTGTACATGGTAGAGGCTGTACTGTTTCATGGACTACGGTTGTACAATATGTAATTTGTCCTAGATTTACAACTCAACCGCCAGATTTCCCCCCCTTATTTTGGGCACTCACTTCATAGATGCTGGGTGAGCCCCAGGAGGGCCCTTGATCCCGTAGGATCCATCTCCGGCCTCTAACAGATTAAATAAGAATCTTGACAGCAAGGGAATTAGAGCCAGGATTTCGGCATGGCAACTCAGTGCTCTTTGTATATATTTAGGAGAGACAATTGTCTATACCTTTGAACTATTTTAATTATTATGTCTATATTACTTGTAGAAACAGCTTAAAGAAAATCGTTCACATTGTTATTGGCATCGATAACTGGAAGTATAGATCATAGTGTTTATTTATGACGATCTACCAATTTGGTGGACAAGGTGTCCTTTACCACCCGGGCAAACATATATATATATATATATATATATATATATATATATATATATATATATTGTTATTTCGGCTATTTATAATATAATTTTTTTAGGTTATTGATGTTCAGTCTATAAATATCCAATAATATAGCTATATTTTGACAATTTTTTGAGAATTTATTTATTATCATATTGATGCCGTGACGGTGAAAAATTGTGAACATTTTTTAGTGAATTTACTGAAAATATTCATAGACATACGACTACACACTAGTCTGAACACAAAATAAACAAAATTAACAGTAATTTTTTATAATTATTGGTCATTTTTTATGAGTTATAAATATTTTTATTTTTTAAAGAGAAAAGATAGGCCCTCGACCGGGATTTGAACCCGGAACCTTTGTCTCACCGTGACATGTCACGGTGAGACAAAGGTTCCGGGTTCAAATCCCGGTCGAGGGCCTATCTTTTCTCTTTAAAAAATAAAATTAACAGTAGTTTATTAAGGACCTAATTATTATTAGACAAAGTCAAAAGAAGTCAATGTTAATATCTAAGTATCAAATTTATATATTGTTTTTATGTGCACTTCTATATATAAAAAATAATATGGTAGGAATTGCAAATTATAATGAATTTATGAACCCAATCCATAGAATAACCATAGAAAATAATATTTTCTATACAATATACTATTTGTATATTGTATATTTTCTATACAATATATTATATTGTAATCCATAGAAAGACCATTTTCGAATTAGGACAGACACCGAGCTTAAATAAATATTCAACACATCATTAGTTGTGATTTTGTATTAACAGATCACTCCACAGTATATAATGCATTTATTGTTATATTATTATTATAAGCTAATGATAGAACAAATTAAAAATTCACAGGGGTACTAAATTATTATGAATGTATGCAATATAGAATATTCAATGTCGTTTCAGCTACTTTAATAATTAAATTTAAAAATAAAATAAAATAAAAATCGTGCCTTCAGGTTCACTAAGTCCTATTATTATTAATAAGTAATGATTATTGTTTATTATAAACATCCATATATTCCTTTTGTAAGATATTTCTTGTTGGATTGCTCAGAATATGTAACAGAAACATGATGAGGTCATAAAAAAAAAAATGGAAACGAACAAGCCTAATATATCTATCAAACAGTAATAGTCTCCAATCTTTGACATAACAGCCAAATCAAACGTTACATCTTCCTTTCAGTACAAATTATAATGGTCCTTAGAAAAACGTTATGCAATCATTTTATTTCCTATTTTAGATACGAGCTTTGTTATTTTATTCCAGTTGGATAATTCAATACTTCCCTAAGAGACCTTTTATGCCCCTTGTTATATTCAATATCTTCCCTTCAAGAGATCATTAATTTAGTGCAGAGTATATACATCAATGATGTATCACTCCTTCAAAAGAACGGCATAACTCAAAAATTGGTATTTTCGAGTTAAAACTTAAGTAGTAATTGCATTGGTTGAAGCTTTTTAATTCAGGAACGTCATATCTGATATTCTAATTCCAATATATTATTTTCAATAAAGTCATTTTTTTAGCTGCATATTATTTTAACTTGAAGGTTTATGGGAATAATGGTATAAATTAATATAAAAAATGTTACTAGGTTTTACAAATTTACTAATAGTTAATAAAAGATTTTAAATACCAGAATTACAATAGGAATTCTATGCTTAAACAATACCAGAATTTTTATTTTTTTAATCAAATGGAATTTTCAAATACGTCTATTGAAAAACTAGGTTTTTTGAGTTATAGCATTGCTCTTTTTAAAACAGCAATATAAACCTCGTTTTTAATTGTTTAAATGCTGACATCCCCATCAATCCAAGCACTGTCCGCACTACGTACGCTGATGACACATATGTGTGTTATCAGTAAATAAGGATCCATTTGTTGCATTCCAATCCCTTCAATCCCATATCTCAAACCAATTTTATATATTTTGGTGTCAAAATTGGAGAATTCAAATAAATCCTAACAAGTCCCATCAAATTTCCTTCACCCTTCGTCGTAAACCTACGAATCCCTGCCCTACTGTATCCTTTAATAATATTCCAATGATCCCTGTCGAACAGATACATTACCTTGGACTTCTTGGAACTACTTGAGATCCTCATTCAAGACTGAAAAGACAAGAGACTGCTTCGACGTTTTCGCCTACTTCAACATTTACTGGACAAACGTTCCAAGCTCCCAATTAATAACAAAATGCTCATTTACATGACAGTTATCAGACCTATTTGGAAATACGGACACGAGCTTTGGGGCTCTACTAAACAATCCAATTCGTCTCGTATCCAATCCTTACAATCCAAAATCCTTCTAAAATCCTCAATGCTCCTTATTATGTCACAAACAAACTCATTCATCATGATCTTAATATCCCATATGTTGAAGATTTGGCCCAAACCAGATACCTATCCTTCCATGATAATCCCGATACACAGTTGAATCCGCTAGTCTCTCAACTTGCTTCCCATACTATTCCTGATAACCCTCCGAGGCGTCTGAAAAGAAGATGGCCTCGAGACCTTCTGCTATAGAACTCCATTGGAGTGCGATGGGTAGTTTCTCCACAAGTGTTTTTTTTTTTTATTTTATTTGTTCATTTTCATCAAATTTACTTGTTGCAATATTATTACAGTTGTAAATATCAATAAATTAATCTTTAGAAAACTTCTTATTAAACTTTAATATTTTTATTAAAAATAAAATACCAGAACTAATGTGGCCCAATTTTTTATTTACCCAAATTTTTATTTTTTAAATTAGCATGGAACTTTCTTGGCGTAGGGAGTTGGCGGCCCCAACGCCCAGGCATCTGACTGCAATCAGGCACTGGTCCTCCAGGTTGGGGGAAACCCAATACCGGGGTAGTGCCGGTCACCCTTTCTCCTAAGGTGTCATATGCATTTAGGAGACCAGTTGAACCGAGGATACGGGGCCTCCATCAATGGGCTCATTACCCGCATGGCAAAAAATGTATTCAAAAAACAAAATAGCCATCAGGCTCCTCGACGCTAGAAATGGAAGTCATTATAATGATAATTGAATGCAAAAAATAATGTTATATATTATACGTAAGTCCTGATAACGCCTATATTAGAAAACTGTTTACGGTTTAGTTTTTAGAGACTTACTGCTTTTTTTTCCCATTGGAATTTGAAAAATATTTTTAGTTTAATGTATATCAAGGATTCAGGGATATTTTTTTATCATTTATCCATAAATAAACTAAACGGCGAAAATATAATTTAAACTAAAGGGAGCAATAAGTTCCTCATAGCCTACACTTCGAGAAAATTTCTGTTGAGACCTCATGTTATAGACAGCGAGGGAGCTAAGGTATGCGGAAGACATTTGTTAAAACTCTTCGAAACTTGCTTATAGCCCGAGTTATAAGTTTTCGAAGTAGAAAACTCATTAACTTAGTTAATTATACCTGTAAAGGTATCAGGGCCTTTAATATCAGTACGCAAAAATAAATTAACTTTAATAAATTTAAAAAAAAAAAATAAGCGACAAAGAGTAGCAAAATGTCTAACAGTCAAGCAAAAATTCGTAACACCCTAAATAAAATTTTCGGTTTCACTTAAAACTTTTAACAGAGTAATTTTAAATAATTAATCGTATTTTAATAATATGTTTATACTTGGTCCACTAAAATCTGAATAATAATTGAAGTTAAAAATTTTTTTTTTCACAAGTTTCATTGTTTTTTATTAAAAAAAGAAATTGATTATAATTTTTGATTATTTAATGGAATTTATTGATTTGAGCATGGACATTTATTGCTAGTACTATTACAAAAAATATCATTTTTATATAATACCGCCTTTCTTTATTGAATATTTGTAGTAAAAAAACGCCTTAAAAGTAATTTAGATAAATAATTAAATAATAAATAATTTGGCGGCCCCATCCTCCATTCTTATGGATGCCATCAGCCTCTGGTCCTCCATGTTGGGGGAACCGGTAGGTTTAGCTCTGTCA
This sequence comes from Arma custos, assembly GCA_037127475.1. Lineage (NCBI taxonomy): Eukaryota > Metazoa > Arthropoda > Insecta > Hemiptera > Pentatomidae > Arma > Arma custos. The sequence continues at coordinate 67,806,768 of CM073765.1, read as the reverse complement.
TCCTTCCTCTAGTAGAGATCAAAGTATTCTGGAGGTCAGTGGTCCCGAGGTTACGGGGCCTATTATGTTAGGCTAATCACTCGCAAAATAGATTCGCTGATTCAGAAATTATTCTTAGAAGCACTTTGTATAAATGATTAAATAAATAATGTAGTTAATGAGAAAAAAGAAGGAGGAGAAATTAGTAAGTTATACTCTTCTATTATTTTAAAATTGAAAAAAAAAAACAATAGTACATAAGATTTTAATTTGAAAATACAACTGATAGAGTAATGTAACCTGACCCTATAACCTTCAAATAGTTTTTACCATATCTAAATTTTCCATATAAGTCTTTTTTATAAATGATCATGATTTGATTAAATAAATAAAATAAAAAAATATTTTTTTAAATATAAAGATTCTCTTATTGATTATTATTTTTTATACGCTTTAAAACATAAAAATTTTTAGATGCAGTAGGATGATAGGTTATAATTACATACAAATAATATAGGAATTAAAGATCAAAGTTTATCTAGGTTTATTATTAATAATTTGAACATGGATGATGGATATATCCCCAAGAAAATGCGTAATAAACATAGAATATATGAAGTATCCATCCTTGATTTAGTCCAAATTATTAGGACAATTTTATCTTAATATAATTATTGTATCTTAATATAATTTGTTAATATTACAGCTGTATGTACATATAACATTTTAAAGTGATGTATGATTATTGGAATGGTGCAAACAATTTTTTAAATGATTGATAATGACATATGAGTCGAAACGTCTTAAAGAATAAACAATTTGAGAATACGGGAAGACTGGATGATGGTATAATTACTTAAGTCCGTTATCATACATTTTATATCTTTATTTTACTAGTTTTTTCTTTATTCTTCATGTTCCAACCTTTTTTTGTATATGTAAATATTCTCATTTTGTTTCTTTTGTTTACCTCCTCCTTTTTGATTTTCCTTTATATTATTTTTACTTTACTATCCTTTCTGTACATTTATTTTCTGTATTTTGTTTTATATGCGTTATTTATAATGTGTCATTTCTGCTCATTCTCTTTAATTTTATTAAATCTGTCTTACTTTGTTATATCTGTCATTATTTTCATTTTCTTTTCATTATCATTAATTTTGTTATGTCTGTCTTTATCTTAATTTTATTGTATCTGTCACTATTTTAATTTCTTTTCATTATCATTATTTTTTTTAAATCTGTCTATATCTTAATTTTATTATATTCTGTCACTTTTTTAATATTCGTTATCTTCCATCTTCATATCTGCCACTATTTTAATTTTCTACATTACTTGTCACCATATTATTGTTACTGTACATTTTTATATTTTTTGTTCTGTTTGTTTCTCTCTCATAGCCCTGAAGATGACCTACACTGTAGGTCGAAACGTCGGCACATAATTATAAGTTTATTACTTATTCAGTGTTCTTTTTGACTGCACCCCCCAACTATCTCCTTTACAAATAGATTTATAGTCCAGTTTACATTAATTTAAACATTAAAAAAAAATTATCATCTTTAAAAAATATTATCAAAGGCTTCGGGAAAGAGTGGGCTGAAAGGTTACGACATATATAAATTCTGTACAAAAATAAAAATAAACGAATCTGTCAATGTATAAAGGCAACTGGTCCAACTTCCAAAGTATTTGTTTTCAAAACTATCTGAGAAGAGTTGGCATCGCTTTCTACATAAAGTACACTTGCCCGGAGCCTAGCACAGTTTTGACAACGCCTTAAATATTTTGTTTACTGCAGATAGGGAACTAATACAGGATAAGATCCCTTTTATTGTCACTCTTGTAAAATTTAGAAAATACTATTTGTTTCTTTGATGTATTAGACTGAATTAAATTGAAGAATAGCGGGAATTTGCAAAGAAATCTCTGATATTAACATAGCGTTTGATTTATTAATTTGAATAACATGCGAGATATCTTTTCTTAAATACTATTAAATATACATGTAAGAGAAGATAAAAATTAATAATAGCTTCTACAAGAATTACTTAAGAACAAATATGCAAATTAGCCAATGAACAAAAGTAATTTAAGACAAAAAAGAAAAAAAAATGATTAACATGAATGGGAGCGATAATTAACAATAACAGAAATGCTCCATGCTAGCGTAATGGCCAAAGATATACAACAAAATGGACTTGAACGTTATAATGAAGATTTAAATAAGGCGCGAAGATGTGCGAATTATTATTATCTTCGCCAGTGATCACGGCATGAAGGAGCAATGAGTATGATATCATTAATTAACTTGAACTGTCCGGTTGGTACCATGTAATACGTTGATCATCAGGAGAAGAATTAGTTTACGATTTGAGGCCTTATGATAATGAAATGACAATTTGTGTGATGTATACCCAATTAGCATCTCAGCATAGCTTCTGGTGAGTGACAAGCTTTAAGACCTCTGGACGTTCTCATAGGAATAGCGGCTTGAAAGCGGAGTGATAAGCGGCAGTGTGCGATGGTCGTTGATCCAGGCCAGTCAGGCAGCGAGAGAGGACTCATAGCGTCGCTCTCCCCTCTCCTTCGTTTTGGCGGTAAAGTATATTAATAAAGCCTAGTATCTTAGAGGCAAGGATCGGTTCGTTCCATCTGGCGGGTAGTATAGGTCCGCGGCTAAACACTAGTAGCATTTCTACAATTAACGATTCTTAAACCATGTCGGGAGTTTCTTTTTTTTTAGATTAATTTATCGATATTTACAACAAGTAAATCTGCTAATATGAACAATATGACATGAAAAAAAAATTAGTGGAAAAACTACCCATCGGTAGCACTCCAATAAAGTTCTACAGTAGAAGGTCTCGGGGCCATCTTATTTTCAGACGCCTCGGAGGGTGATCAGGAATAGTATGGGAAGCAAGTTGAGAGACTAGCGGATTCAAGTGTGTGTGGAGCTTGTCATGGAAGGATAGGTATCTAGTTTGGGTCAAATCAGCAACATATGGGATATTAAGATCATGATGGATGAGTTTGTTTGTGACCTAATTAGGAGCATTGAGGATTTTACGAAGGGTTGGATACGAGATGAGTTGGATGGTTTAGTAGAGCCCCAAAGCTCAATTCCATGAAAAAAGATCTGATAACTGTCATGTAAATGAGGCTTTTGAAATTATTTGGGAGCTTAGAGCGTTTGTCCACTAAGTGTTGAAGTAGGCAAAACGGTCGAGCTGTTTCTTGTCTTATCAGTCTTGTATGAGGAGTCGGGAATTTCAAATACATATATCAATATTCAACTATATCAACCAATATATGGCTTTAAGCGTATTGTTTAATATAATAGTTTTGTAACATTGCAGTTTGATCAATGCTCCCCTGTTGTCAGCAATGTAAACTTCCTTGTCGTCCCTTCTTATTTTGCATGTATATATCTACAGCCTCGGTGAATAAATGGCTAAGTCAAATTTTTCCCAGAGTGAGCTAGTTGTATTGAGGGAAGCAGAGTCGTGTTATTCTCATAGATTTTGGCTTAATATGGAGTTGTATTGTAAGCAAAACTCCTCTTCAAACCAATGCCTGAATTAGATCCTTATTCACTACGGAAATAACATGATTAAGCTTCTCTGTACAAGAAACTCATTTTGTAGAAAATTAGACTTTACCACTTATTCACCAATGTATTCAACATAATCGATTGATGAATTACTGTAAATATTCCTCACTCATAATGATATTTTTTTTTATATTATTAGATGCTATTATTAATTTATTTATTTTTTATCAGCCCATTTCTTTTTATTTTAAATGTATCTGATTTTTTTTGTATTACTGTTAGTTGTTAGTTCATTTAACGTCACTTTATGGTGCTATGGCTAATCGGACGATACTACATTGGGAGCTCTAAATTTTGCCTATCCAGGTTTAATTAGGATAGGGATTTTTAACGAGTACCTGACATCGTACAGGCTCGGGACCCCCGTTTAACGTCCCTTCCGAAGGACGGCGTAACTAAGGATTTTTTACTCCCTTAAAGAAAATCCTAGGGCCACCTGCCTTTTTTTAATTCTCTATCAAAACATCCCTGTTAGTATTTATTTATGTTCAAGTTTTTAATAAAATATTGTTTTAATCTAATAATGTAGCCCTTTGGACAGATATATATTTACTATATTTTTTTATTTTTGTTATTCTTAAAGGACCTGGTACAAGAATAAAAATACTTTTCTATTCTATTCTATTCTATATAAATATATATACATATAGCTCTAAGATTATCATAGAGAGAACTTAGGGGGTAGGAGATTATAGAGTAGAAAAGTAGTTATACGAGTATGTAAGAGAGTAGTCTCTAAGTTGGATATATTTGTATCCACATTATAGTTATAATGACAGTCAATAGTCCATAAGTTTATTAGTTAGTTCATAAGAGTGTCTCTAATATATCACATTATATATTTTAAATAACTCAATAAACTTGTACACTTCTTAAAAGTCGTCCACCGTTTGTTAACTTATGCCTTACCAAGAATTCTCAAATGTATGCCGTTTTTCTACATTTTTATTGCTGTATTTAATTAAATCATTTAGATATCTTTCTCAATATTTTAGACCAAAAAATAATGAAAATGTACATTATTATGTTATAATAGATTAAAAAAAATAGTCGCTAATAGAGTGATTGATTGAGGTATTCCACCCAATTAATCCACTGAACGTGCCCCAGTTCCAGATCGTATCCTATTGTCATTCCAGGAGCTATCTATAGAACAAGCCTGGCTGTAACTGTACGGGGCAATCAGATGTATATTGCCTTGCTATCATAGCAACGGTTATAACGTAGTCATGTTTGTAATGTAACATATGTTTAAATATCTAGACCTCGATATATAAAATGTATGCTTATATAAGAAGATTCCAAAAAATTTTGTGGAGTATCTTAAATAGCAGACTTGAATCTTGGAGTATGTTATGCGTATGGTATTCTTAGTGCAAGATGACCTCTCAGCTTGATATCATTGCGGTTATATCATAGGCATGCTTATAGTGTAACATATACAGAAATATCCACTTCTCATATAAATATATGGATTATTATATTAGAAGATTCCAAAACATACCCCGGGGTCTCTTAGGTAACTTGAATCGTGGAGTATGTTATGCTGTGTAGTATAGTTAGTGTAATGCACATGATAATAATGCAAGATGACTTATCAGGTTGATATTATTGTGGTTATAGCATCACTTTAGTATAACATAGGCAGAAGTATATACAGTTCTCAATATAAAATGTATGTTATTATCAGCAGAAGTGTTCAAAATATTTTCTGGAGTATCTTAAGTAGCAGACTTGAATCTTGGAGTCACCTTACTATTGTTCAAGCGATAATGGCTTTTCCTCCAGTAAAAGGACCAGAGGTGACCCGAACTGAGTTACATGGCTTTTACACAATGAAAAGGTTAGCTCTGAGTGAAATTGTTGGCTACATATATGTGGCACCTGTGCATAGTGGGCTAAGTCGAATTTTGTTAATTTCAAGCTATCTACTTAGAATCGAAATTATTCTGAACTTATTTTAAGTTCAAGATTGGAGTATCAGCCCACGATTCACAAAGGAATATCCTTCATTGCAACGGACGGAACACTTAGCGTGTTAGACACAAGGAAAGAGAAAAAAATTACGATTCTCAGTAGATAGCTTGAAATTCACAAAATTCGACTTAGCCCGCTATGCACAGCTGCCACAGATATATTCCATTTCTTCTTCTCCCCACCCTTTCAGGCCCGTCTGGACATCGAAGAGTAAATCTTGATTCATCCTTAAAAACTAAAGCACTCCATTCGTCCATTGTCCAATGGCTGTGTTCTCGAGCAAAATCCAGCCGTGTCACTCTGTTCTGGTCAACTCTCGTCCTCTTACTGGGGGAAAAGCCATTAATCCGTGCTCATTTAATCTTCCCCGAGCAGTTCGTTCAGAAATTTGCACACCTCAAACTTCTTCGAGCTGATGAATCGCTTGAACTAAAGTAAGGTGACTCCAAGATTCAAGTCTGCTACTTAAGATACGGGATTTAAAAAAAACAAACTACAAACGGAGTATTGATAGTTACTGTAAGTTTATTAATAAAATATTTTTTATTTCTCTTGTATTTTTGAAAACAATGTAAAAGACGGGTTAGATCATATTTAATATTAGTGATTATGTTTAGTGTCTGTTCAGTGTAACTTGAATCTTGGAGTGTGTTATATGCATATGGTATACCTGAAGTGACATATGAATTCAGGTTATATTCAATAATTAAGATTGAGAGTTTTTATTTTTAATATATTTAATGATCAAATATTCTTTCAATATATTTTAGTTTAATATAATCAATATTAAAAAATAAATATAGTGTAATATCCATGCTTTGTTTTAATTCTGTTAGTTTGTAAAATAATACCATACTTTGATCGATTTAATGAGTATTTTAATTGACATTTTTTTTTATTAATGGTCTTTATATCTTCTAGTATTCAATAATTAAAGCGTTGATCGTTGGGATAAATTGATCTGTAAATTCAGGTTATATGACAGGTCATATCTACGGATTATTACTCAGAATTCCGATAATGGATTTTCAAGATTAATTGAACACAGTTTACCCAGTCAAATCATATAATGCCTTAATCTTCTCAAATATGAACTGTAATTCCTTCTATTATTTATCCTTATTATTTTAAGAATACATTTTTTATACTTGGTAAAATAGATGGATTCATAAATAAATTTATTGTGTATCAGTTCCGGAGGTTATCGCTTCGAGTTGAGATACAAGTTTTAACGGTTTATTAATTTCATTTTTAATATTTTCAAAAAAGACAATTTATCGTGAGCTTTAGTATGGAAAAGAGAATGTAATTATGGGTAATGGGTAGATTTCTGTAATCGTTTCATCAATAAATAAAATTTTACACTAACATTTCGAAATATAAATGATACATGTTTGTTGAAACGTTCATTTCTAGGTGAAATGATTAGCGAAATATAAGCATTTCCCATAATTACATTTTCATTCTCACACTAAAGCTCATGATAACTTGTATTTTTGGAAAATATTAAAAGGGAAACGAATGAAGTTAAAACTTGTAACCCAACTCGAAGCGACAACCTGCGGAATAATTATAGAGAAATTTATTGGGTAAAAGTCTCGCATGTTGGCGCATCGAATAAAGTTGAAACCAGTTATAACTTTTTATTGGTTTCCGTTTAAATAATATTCTTGAAAGTAAAGATAATTTTATTGCTGACTGTATATTATCGAAAATAGTAGGGAATCAGTTTTGACTTAATGTTCTCCTTATTCGATGAACTAATGATGTTTTTTGATGTACATTTGTGTGTGCTATTATGTAGTCATATATATGAGTGTGTGGAATTTAAACCACGTACATATGTATTATTAATGTCATATAGATAGATATTAAAAAAGACAAAAAGGGATGAAATGTAAATCTCGGATAATATTGTTTAATTTTTCGTCATTTTTTTATTTGTTTTTTTCTTGGCATAAATTTGATATATGTGACCATAAATTTGTTTCTCTTATATAATTATTGTTAACTTATTTTAATTTTTTTTCTTTCTTTTCTTCTAATCTGTTCTTAAAATACTCTTATTGTAGGTAATTCACATTTTTTTTTGTTAATTTTTTTATTCTTTCTCACTTATTAAATTACTTGTAATAATTAATTAAATGTAATTACTTTACACTCTAAGACATAATAGCTTACAATACCTGTATTGTTATTCTATAGGGACTTGTCCCAGAATAAATAAAGACATTATTATTATTATTATATGGATTAAAGAAGCCAGTTTCATATACTGTTTAGGTTATATCATCACCTAATAGTACTTATTACTTAAAACGTTTTTTATAGAAATTATCACTAGATTATTTTAGAAAAAAATAGACTATTTTTTTCTTACTTAAACCCACTATTATGTTTATTATCGAGAATATTAAAAAACGGAACGGATGAGGAGTTAAAAATTGTGAATTTACTCGACCAATCTTAAGCGACAGACTTCGGAACTGATACCTTTTTGTGTATTTCTTTAATAAAATACTTTTTCTTATAAAAAGTAAACATTCATACAAAATTATTCAAACGATTGTTAATGACATCACTTTATTTTAAAAAATATAAATAATATGGTACTATCGACAGTGAAAATCTTGGGCACCACGGCCTGGCAGCAGGGTGTCCATAACAAATATATTATTGACTCTGATCTTCGCGCTATTGAATTCCGAGTTTCGCCGCTGAGTTCTCCACTGCTCTTGATAGTTTAGTGAAAGGGGTCCAAAGGGTTGCCCTTGCGAATGAGCATCAGGCCGCCGCTGAACCAACCACTAAATTGCACCTCAAACGCACGCTGCAATTGTTCATCGATCTGCAGGGAATTCTCCGTGTAGGTGGACGACTCCATCAGGACCCGCAACCGTTCGCCGCTAAACATCCCGCCTTGCTTCCCAAGGATCACCCTTTCACCTACTTGCTTGTTGATCAGGCTCACCTTCAGAACTTGTACGCTGGTCCGTCAGTACGCATTCTTTTATTCGCCAGTGATTCTAGATACAAGACGGAAGAGACGTGGTTCCCCATCGCCTGGCTAAGTGCAACAAATGTTTTCACGTTAATCCGAAACCACTCATTCCCACTATGGGACGACTTCCAAGGGACCGTGTTCCGCCCACGTACCCATTTCGAAAGTAGAAGTCGACTACCCCGGTCCTTATTCCGTTTCCTCGGCTCGCATCAGGGGATGCCGGGTAACCAAGGCCTACATCTGTGCCCTCGTGTGCTTCACCACCAAGGCCATCCATCTGGAGCTCACCTCCGAATTATCCTTTCTAGCCGCCTTCACGCGTTTTATAGTAGAAAGGGACGCCCTTCGGATATTTATAGACGAGACTAATTTCGTAGGAGCCAGCCACTTACTCGACGAAGTCGGGCGTTTTTTCCGCCAGCCAGACACTCGGGAAGCCATCACTCAACATTCCTCACGCGGAGGTATTCAATGGAGTTTTATCCCGCCTAGCGCGCCTCATTTTGGGGGTCTCTGGGAAGCCGCTGTCAAGTCCACCAAGCGCCATCTCCGCACCGCAATGGGTAGTCTAATTTTGTCTTATGAGGAATTCTCCACCCTCCTCACTCAAGTTGAAGCAGTACTTAACAGTAGACCCCTATGTGCAATCTCAACGGATCCGCATGATCTAGTTCTGACTCCTGGTCATTTTCGACCGATAAACGCCACTCCGGTTCATGATCTAACGGAGATTCCTATCACTCGTGTGTCTCGGTGGAACCTCACAGACAAGATACACGTGAGACGCCCGACCACCCGCTTATGCCACTTACCTTCTCAATAATTATTCTCTTTCACCTGCATCTCCTCATTGCCACCTGCGCCTCCTAATTATTCACCCACGCCGACAAAGTGACCAGTCTCCACCAATAAATCACCGCTTCCTACACTGTAAGTTCTTTCAATGAAGTAACTAACATCCAAAAGCAATATATTATTACCTTCGCCTATCGAGATGAAAGACCCTAAGTTCAAGTTCCCATGTGGCTCTATCGCCCAGTGCCAGTGTTCCGTCCCTATAACTATTCATTCGAGTTAAAATTAAGAGATAACAGTTCCATCATAACTGCAGCCAAGGCTCATTTCCTTTATAAAGACTCATTATTTCTTTGTTCATAGCTGCGATAATATCTTTTCTTGTCTTTATTCATTTAAGGGTAAAATATATTCTGTTCATGTTTGTTATTAGCCTTAATAAACAAAATGTTTCAATGTCTGTTCTTATATAATAAATTCCCTTTTCTACTCGACTAATACCTATTTTATTATTCGTAATTTCTATTAATTTATAATTGCACTAATTCTCATTATTCTGTCTAATTCGCGCCCCTAAATTGATGCTTTAATTTCTATTCTATTTTTATTTATTTAAATTATTTTTGTTTCTTTTGGTTACGCATTTTATATTTATATTTAATTCATTATTTATATAGTTCCATTAGTAGAAAAACAAATTTTTTTTCTATCTGTATTGCCTATAATGTATTAAAAAATTCAAAATACAATTATTTCTTACTTTTTTTTAATATGTATTACCTACAAGGTTTTTTACAATATATTAACAAATTTATCTTTTAATTATCTCTTATCATTATTATTATTTCCATTGTTTAATACGTGTTCCTTATCTTTATGTACATTTTTAATATATATATATATATATATATATATATATATATATATATATATATGCATTTTTATTTTTCTAGTAAAATATCTTGTAAAAAAATTAAACTAATGGTTCTTTACAATGCCAGTTAAATAAAAAATAATTAAATAAATATATTTAAATTAATATTTTAGATTGGAACAGCTCGTAGATACAAAGAGAAACAAGGAAATTATATAACACCATTTTTCCTTATTAGAGAAGAAATGGTCGACTGTATCTTCTAATTTAAGGAAGAAATAGTTGGGGGTGCAGTGGGGGTGCAGTTCCTTAATTTGTTATCACTTTTCACTGAACTTATTTTCATGCCAATTTTTTTATTATGTAATCAAAATAACTGACTATTGTCAATTTCAGCTAGTTATAATTTTTTTTTAAATAAACATTCTCTGGGATATAGTTTTTATGACAATTTTGAATTGTTTTATTTAATGGTCTAGGAGTAATTTTTAAAATAAATTTAATTTATTTTAAATTTTTGTTTTTTTTTTAGATTAATTTATTGATATTTACAACTGTGATAATATTACAACAAGTAAATCTGCTAATGTGAACAATTTTTTAAAATTTAATTGTTAAATTCGTATATATTTTTAATCAGCCTATGAACTATATATATTCTGTATGAATCAATTTATCTGTTCCGTTCAATTTTATTATTTATTTATCTAAATATATATTTTAGTACATCATATTTTAGATTATTATATTGTATAGTATGTGATTACATATTGGTACAACGTAGAAAACCAGTGTAGACATAGTTTATGTCGGGTATTTTCTATTTAAAAAAAAACGGTTTTCGAGGTGTACCGTTAAGCCATTATCGTAAAGCACTCAGCACTGCTACGCTGAATATTCTGGGTTCAAGTCAGGTTGTAGCAGATCAATAATTTACCCTGTTGACAGCTGTTAATCGACTCTGAGGGGCTGCAAAATCAACTGGGGGTCACCCAAAGGAGGCCAATTGGGTACTCTAAATTGGTGAAAAACCTTGAGGTTGAGCGTGATCTCGTTGAAAACATCTCTACTCACAACCGTTGTCCAAGTAACATTACCCTACTGAGAATTCTGATATAATAAATACAATATTTTATGAACTTAGGCAGAGTTTATCTCTTGCAGACTCGATAAAACTTCTTCAGATCGCAATTTAAAACTGGTTCGGTCAATATTGATATGTGTCCTCAATCTTGCCCGAGAATGGGCTTGGTTGCTTCTTTATTGCCCTTTTATAGTATCCCCTACTGTTTTATTTTTTAATGTTTTATATTTTTTATTACTAATAAAAAAAAATCGTAGGTCAATGAACTCGATACGTTAGGAATTGAAGAAATTCATTTCTTTTTTTTATGAACATATAATCGTGGTTCTAGTTACTAATTTAACTTTTTATATAGATTAAACTCATTTTACATGTTTATTTTTAATAAATATTAGATTGAAAAATACCTCCTATACTATTTTTTTTTTTTATCCATACCACCCTTTATAAAAAAATTACGTTAAAAAGAGTATACGTTAAAGTTCGTATATATTTTTTTATTTATTTAGTAATTACTTAAAAATTAACCTGTTCCACTGTAATCCAATTAGTGGCTCAGAATAGATAGAGGCTGTACTGTTTCTAAGCCAACAGTTAAACTGACGGGAGATGATTTTCCCTAGATCACGCTTATCCGTCAGTTTTTTTTTCCCACTTTATAGATTTTGGTTGTTCTCAATGAGAGTATCTTGAGTTGATTCACAACTGTTTAAAGGAAAAAAAAAATATTTGTCACAGATGGATTTGAACCTGGAATCCTCAGCTAAGCAATCTGGAGCTCTACATACTGGGCTACGCAGTTCTAGGCTAAATCTTAATATATTTTTTTTAGTTTATGTTAATTGTCTTAATTTTTAAATATTTTTATTTTGAAGAGAAAAGATTTGCCCCGGCCGGGATTCGAAACTGGGTCGTCCGTCTCACCATGACACCGTCTACCGATTGAGCTACCACGACTCCAGTTCTGCAATTCTCGCAAAAATTGCGGATTCGTAAGAGAACGGCTCAGGTCTTTTCTCTTCAAAATAAAACAATTAACAAACAATTATAAATAGTAATATGACGTAAGTCAGCAAGATCCTAAAATTAAAGTAAAAAACATTCGTCCTCGTGTATACATCGCTAAAATTGCGAGAACACAGGCACATGGGATCAGATAAGAGAACGGATTTGCCGCGTCTGAGAGACGATTCCGGTAGCTCAATTGGCGGAGTGCTGTCACGGAGAGGTCTTTTCTATTTAAAATAAAACTAAATCTTAACACATTGAGATATACAAAGAAATAATTCTGGTGTATATGTTTTATTACTTATCAGTTAATTTCTCATTTATTTTTTATTTTTCATCGATTGTCAGTTGCTGGATATATTAGGAATATAATATGGCGTTCGTTGTAACATATTATTATTAACATATTTATTAGTAATATCATTTTACGAATTTCTGAAAAGTTAATAATGGCTGTGTCGATTGATTAACGTCCGCAAGGCAATTCGAGGCGTATGTGGGATGATTCTGATAGTATGATGGGAATTTGTTAGCAGCTATTAGTACTTGTATCGGAATAGAGCCTTTGGGTTCGGTAGTCCTTTAAGTAATATTAATATTGATATCATTAATATTATTATTAATTATTGAATTTCATTATTGATGAAATTTCAAAAAAATACTTAGATAATATGATAGGGATATCTAACAGACCAAATTAGACTGCGATTCAGCTTTCGATGTAGACAGGGAGAAAAAGAAACCCGCTTCGATAATTCATTTAGCTAAATCAGGCCCCTGCAACCTGGTGATAAGGTTTTAAATCGATTTTTCTCCAATTGCGGATAAAAATCCTTTTAAAACCAGCACTTATAATATCAGCTTAATCAAAATTATAAATTAAAAAAGCTATCGTTACCTTATTTTGTATTTAAAAATTTACTGATTTCATTTCTATATAATTCAATTTAAAAATATTCTTTTTAACTACTATATAAATTAAATCAATAATCAAATCTGTTAAAATATATTAGGCTACAAAATGAATACTGATCTAGCGGCTAGTTTTTACAGATGATCTAACATTCTTTGGAGTTTAAATGGGAACACCCAACAAACAATTCATTCATTATTTAAAGAGGAAGCAGAACTTGTAGGTTTTCAATTCGGTTAATTCTTTAGAAAATTCATGTGTTCATGTTTAACGTTAAGACATTTACCAAGAAAATCGGAAACGAAATATGGTGACATCTGTTGCATATATTTATTTACCTGGGAGAAGTATCTGAATTGAATGTTTCAAAGAATGATGCTATTAAATGAAGCATCAGCAAAATTAAGCTATCACACCATATTGCGGTATGATGACTTTTTACAATAAAATGGGAGTGATTTAGCTTTATAGGCCCAAGAGGGTGTGCAGATCTTGAAGTTAAACCGAACAACTCCGCTAAGCACTTTAGCTTTTTGAAAAAAATTTATTAAAAAACCTAGACGACTTCAGTCCAGGAAATTCTCGGGTTCAGTACATAGTAACGAATGTACAATAGGATTTAGCAAAGATCACGCCAAGCATCTACGTTTTCTGCCAAATTTTTATAGGCTGGGTGTGCCCCAGAAAGGTTTGCATATCAGAAACTGTCCCTAGATGGCTGTTAACAGATTAAATAAAGCGCAAATCATTCACCTCATTTCGCCTTAATAAGCCTTCCGCTGTCCTGTGGTGTCCCTCAGGGTTCATCACTATTCCCTATTTGCAATTTACATAAACGATCTTCCGCTTCTTAGCCAACATTCCCAGTATCATGTCTATGCTGATGACTTTCAAGTTGCTATCTTTTTCCCCTTCCGATCTATTACTAGTCACGGAAAAACTCCAGGATGATCGATGGGCAATGGATAATAAGCTAAAGTTGAACGTGGACAAAACGAAGGCAACAGTAATAGGGTCAAACTACTTACTTAAAACTATTCCCCATCCATAATAATCCATTCCTCCTTATAAACAATAATCCTATCAAATTCTATCCAACTGTCAAAAACCTTGGAATTTTTTTTTTACCAAACCCTTTCCTGGAAAAACCATATCTCTGAAATTTCCTGTCGTACCTTCTTCACCTTAAAGCTTCTGAATTACCTTCGTCACCTGTTCCCGTTTGAAATCCTTAGACTCCTAGTTTCTTCCTTAATTTTCCATCAGTTCTGCAGTGTATGGGGGTATCTCTGGGGAACTCGAAGCAAAATTAAAACGGTTGCTTAATTGCTTCGTTCGATTCATCTTTGGGATCCCGAGAGATGCTCCCGTCACTCGATGCTACGAAGAGTTGAAGTGTCTTTACCAAGTTATCCAATCCCGCCGACCATCATATATCTTCGATCTCCTTCAATTCAAAACCACTCGACTCTCAGATCTATACACAGCATCCCACCGAACAGCAGCTTTTGACAGAGCTTTCCTTATCCGATCCTCGTCTCTTTGGAACTCTATATCTTCTTCCACTCGTCATTCCAATAACCTTTCAACCTTTAAATCCCGTATATTCAATCGCCTAATTTCCTTAGAATCCCCCAAAAAATCAGAAATAGTAAACTCAGTTTTGAGATTAAGGTTTTCTAGATGATGTATGGATGATCTATTTGATATATATATATATATATATATATATATATATATATATATATATATATATATATATATATATATGTAAGGTTACTGCATGTGATAACTCACTGTTGTAACCTTCAGTGTTTGTTTAGACTTTTGATAAAAACACATGTGCTAAAGTTTGTTAGTTAAATTAATTTTGTTACAAGTGTTTAATTACCAGTTTGAAAGAACGTGTAATTTAATTCCTTTATAAATAAAGAATAAAATCACGTCAAAACAATCTTACAAATTAAATTACAAGATTTCAACTAGTAAAAAAAAAATGGATTTTCTTCATGTTCAAGTGGTTAAGAAAGTTGAGAAAGAATTTGTGATTCAATGTATATCCATTGATAGGAATACTTGGTATTTAGTGCCAGAAGAATTTAGAGATGTAAGTATCCACATTTCTCTATTAAATAAAAAACCCATAAAAAATGCAATGTTTGCTATTAAGAACCAAACAGGTTATAGAACAGTTTCTGTAAAAATCGATGAAAATATAAAAAAAGAATACTTCGATGAAGCTGCTAATGTTTGTTTTAGAGAGTTTCCCTTAGAAGAATGTGACCCAATAACAAATTCCTCGGTTGCTAAAGCTGAACAAATAGAGTTAGAAAATCGGATTAGACAATTAGAAACCAAATTATATTTAAATTTAAAACAAGAGGAAATAAAACTTCATCAAATCGAAAAAAAATTTGTTATAGAAAAATTTGAAAGGAATAAATCAGATCCTAAAGAATGGTTAGCTAAATTTGAAGAAGAGTGTAGCCGCTTCAAGGTAAATTCCGATAGTGGTAAGATTCAAGCTTTGCGTTTTTTTGTCATGGGCCCAGCAAAAGATTGGTTTGAAATAAATCTAAAGAAAATAGGTGTAAATGGTCACTGGAGTACTTGGAAAGAGTCATTCTTGAACGTTTTTGTAGATAAAGGCTGGCATATTGTTAGGAAAGCTTTCAACTACAAATACTTGGGTGGGTCTTTAATCAATTACGCGCTTATAAAGGAGAGGTTATGCCTAGAAGTAGAACCTAAGGGTACTGAATTATCCCGTATCAACCTCGTCGTTTTTGGATTGCCGAAAGAAGCTCAAGAAGAACTTGATAGAGAGAAAATTAACACTGTTGAAGACTTATATGCGGAACTCCGAAAACTAGAGGACTCGTTTTCTACAAAGAAGAAGGAAAATCCGTCAAGTCCTAGATCTAAAATAATTTCTGGCCCGAAAACTTTTCAGAGAGATGAATTTCACTCAAAGAACAAAGTTCAAAGGACAGCATGTTCAATTTGTGCAGCTATTGGTTTTCCGAATCGATACCATCTCGTATCGGAATGCCGCAATCGAAGTAAAGTTTCAGAAAAACTAAAATCAAACATAACTGAAGGATCTTCTGAGATTGACGACTTAGAAATATTACAAACAGACCTGGATGACAAACATTTAAACTGAAGAACCGGGCGAAATTAGATCCGTTGATAAAGATTAATGTAATCATATGTGATAAGGTTAAAACTAAGGCTATTTATGATAGTGGCTCCAACGTTACATTAATTTCTCAACGAATTGCTGACTTGCTAAAGTTGAAATTAATTGAAAAAAAAAGTGTATTGAAAACTATCAGCGGATTAAATTTCACTTCAGCCCGGGCTAAAATTTTACTTCGTATTGGACATATTACAGACTACATAACAACTTATTTTGTCAAGAATGAAAACTTTTCTTATGACATCTTATTGGGGATTGATGCCATAAAAAAGTTTCAATTGATTCAAAATGAAAACTTAAGAATATTACAACGAACAGATAACAACAATGTGATAGATTTACATGAAAACCGATCCAATAGTGATCGAGAGGATAATTTTATTCGATCTAAATTAGATCAGATGGAAAAAATTCAAATAGATGATAATCAAGTTTCAATTGATAATAATGATCCCAACGATAATACTCAATTAAATTTTAATGAAAGTTTAAAAAAAGAAGAGTTCGACGTCAATTTACATCATATTGAAAATGAGGAGCGAAAACAGCAGATTGCAAAGCTAATAGAAAAGCATAAACACATATTTGCAAAGGATAAATTTGATATTGGGAATGTGAAATCAAAAGAAGCAGAGATAAAATTATTATCTAATGAATATGTTACTTGTCGACCGTATAAATGCTCAATTCCAGACGATGAAGAAATACGAAGTCAGATTAAGGCATTATTGCAAGCAAAAATTATTGAAGAATCTGATTCTCCGTTCGCTTCCCCTGTAACCCTCGCGTTCAAGAAAGAGGAGAACAAGAAATCACGCTTGTGTATCGATTTTCGCAAATTAAATAAATTGGTAGTTCCAGAAGTTTTTCCATTTCCTACGATACAGGACGTAATCGACAAAGTTGTAAATTGTAAATACTTTACGGTTTTAGATATTAATTCAGCATTTTGGTGTATTACACTAAAAGAAGAGGACAGAGAAAAAACTTCGTTTATAACAAAATATGGAAAGTTCATGTTCAAAGTCCTTCCATTTGGTCTGAAAAATGCTCCGGCCACGTTCCAGAGAATCTTATCAAACATTATCCGAAGAAATGATTTGGAAAAATTCTGCATCAATTATATCGATGATATTTTGATTTTCTCTCAAACCTGGGAAGATCATCTTGAACATATCGAAAAATTTTTGCAGGTGACCGACGCTGAAGGATTCAAACTAAAACTAGTCAAGTGTTTGTTTGCAGCTAAATCTGTTAAATATCTGGGTCATACAATTTCAAAGAACAGAGTCTCACCAGCTGAAGGTAATTTAGTATCAATAAAAAACCTACAAAGTCCATCGGATAAAACTGGAGTACGAAGTGTTTTAGGGTCAATAAACTTTTATTTAAGATATATAGAAAATAGTTCTCAAAAACTGGAACCATTACATCGGTTATTAAGAAAGGACGTGAAGTTTGAATGGTCCGGTGATTGTGAAAAAGCTTTCAATATGATAAAAGATTATTTATGTACGGCCCCAATACTGTCAATTTACGACTAAATAAGCCCGTCTTTATAGAAACAGACGCCAGTTTTAAAGGGATAGGCGCTACTCTGAAACAGCCACAAGAAGATGGAATACTGCATCCTGTAGCTTATTATTCAAGGAAACTATCGGAAAGGGAAAAACGTTTAAACATCATTCATTTGGAATGCAAGGCGATCAAAGACGCTATAAAATTTTGGCAATATTATTTAATAGGACGCCACTTTACAGTATGCAGCGATCATAAGCCATTAGAAAACTTGAAGACAAAGGCCAGATCAGATGAAATTCTTGGCGATTTAATTTTTTATTTATCACAATTTAATTTCAACATTATTTATAAAAAAGGCAAAGAAAATATTCTAGCCGACTTACTATCAAGAAATCCGGTTTTGGAATATTTCAATAATGAAGATGCAATCAGGATCGTGAACTTGATCGATCTACCTCAGATATTAAAAGACCAAGCTGAACACTTTCCGGAGTTAAAAGTAGCAAAACGGACTGACTATAAGCAAGGAATGATCCTTAAAAGATTAAAAGGCAAACTGAGAATATTTGTTTCTCCAAAATTAGGAAATGAAATCATCCAGCTGGTTCATGATCATTACGGTCACATTGGTCCAGCACAGATGATCGCCACGATTCGACCGCATTATTACTTCAAGGGTTTCGACAAAGCAATCCATAACTTCTGTAAAAGTTGCCAGATATGTGTTAGAAATAAAGCCCGTCGCAGTCGAGCTATCGGCCTTCTCTCACAACTGGGTCCTGCCACTGACCCGTTCCAAATAATGTCACTTGATACTGTTGGAGGGTTTTCAGGGAATCGGTCACCAAAGAAATACATGCACATTTTGGTGGATCATTTCACCAGATATGCATGGATCTCAACGAGTAAGGGTCAAAGCGCTCACGACTTAATTAATCTGATTAATCCGATTGCTAAAAATTATAATATTTCGGTCCTATTAGCCGACCAATATGCTTCCATAAATTCAACCCATTTTAAAAACTATTTGGAAAAAAAAGGAATACAGATTGTTTTTTGTTGCATTGATCATCCAGAATCAAATGGGCTTAACGAAAGATTAAATCAAACGCTAGTGAATCGTTTACGATGCAAAATAAACAGTGAGACAAATAAAGCCTGGCCGATTCTCGCAAAGGAATGTGTCAATGAGTATAATGATACAATTCATAGCTCAACACGATTCGCACCATCATACTTACTTCTTGGGAAGAAACAGGCTATATCTCCTCTTATCGAAGGCAATACCTCTTCCTTAGAAGAGGATCGAAAATTAGCTTTTCAAAATTCTTTAAGGAACTTTCAAATAAATAAGGCGAGAATAGACAAGAATAGGAGACATCATGATTTCAAGATTGGCGATTTGGTTTACATCGAGAACGGAAACAAATTAAATCGCAACAAACTTGACCCCGTACGAATTGGACCTTTTCCAATCGTCCGAAAGATTTCACCAACATTTTATGAAGTCGCAAGTGGAAAGAAAAAGAAGATTTCCAATTTCTTTCATTCCAGCAAGCTGCTTCCTTTTTCTCCGTGTGAATCGTCTTCAGAGGTGGAGGTGTAAGGTTACTGCATGTGATAACTCACTGTTGTAACCTTCAGTGTTTGTTTAGACTTTTGATAAAAACACATGTGCTAAAGTTTGTTAGTTAAATTAATTTTGTTACAAGTGTTTAATTACCAGTTTGAAAGAACGTGTAATTTAATTCCTTTATAAATAAAGAATAAAATCACGTCAAAACAATCTTACATATATATATATATGTGTATCTGCATAATTGTAAGTGTGCATACACCTGTGAGTGATATGTGTGCATATATACAACACATTTGCTTCCTCTGCTAATTTGGCTATTCACATTTCCAGTCACATATCTTTATATTCACTTATTAATAATAGTTTTAATAGTTATCATAGTTAGTATTGTTTAAATTTGTTTTCATTATTTTATTCCTTGTTTTGTTGTTATTTTGTTTTTCAAAGTTTGAATATATCTATATACATGACTATCAATTGTTTCTCTCTCTATAATTATTGTTATCTTATTTCTATTTTTTTTTTCCTTTATAGGAAATAGTTTTCGTTAAATATTGTTTTAGGAGGTAATTGATAATTTTTTCAATTACTTGTTTTATTGATTCCTCATTTATTAATTTAATTGTAATTAATTAATTAAATGTAATCTATTTTACTCTAAGACATTTTGGTTATACATAACTCCTGTAATGCTATTCTAAGGGGACTTGTCCCAGAATAAATAAAGTCTTTATTATTATTAAATCGGGAATCAGCGCACTGTAATATAAGTTACCTTGCTCATCATAACTTTAGGGAGTTAAATATTTTTTTTTATTTAAAAAATTGGGAGGCTATTTACAGCCCGTTAAAGGTTTCGGCTTCAGTACATGCTAGATAATTTACTGTTACAAAGACAATGGCTGCTAAGATATCTCTGACCTACAGGTTTTCTTCTAATCTAGCATACCCACTTTATCGAGGCCGGGTCTGCAGATCCTACAAAGTCCATGTGTGGCTGTTAGTAAGCTATATAATGTCAGGGCTCTACTTACTTTCCACCATTTTGAATAGTTTTAAGATATATAAAAATTAAATATTTGCCTCTATAATCGATGAAGGTCCTTGGGTTCACTACATGATAGAGACCAAGACAGACAATAATTGTTATGATATCTCCAACGTGCAAGTAAATTCCGAATTGAGGATACACATTTGATAAACAATGGATGAGACTCAGGAAGGTTTGCAGATCCAACTGGGTCCATCTTTTGCTGTTAATAGGTCAAATGATTTATTTATCATATCCGGATTCGAACCTCTACAGACTGAATTACCCCACTTCCTAGTTATAAAGCATCCTGTAATTTTTCAACTCCCCAAATTGCATGTTCATAGACCCAGAAGTTCCGGAATTCCTTCTCTTTCTCTCCCTTGCCAACTTATCATTTTTATCCATATTAATTTTTTATTACCCCGTATCAAGGGCTTTGTTCAGAAATACCCCATCAAAAAGGCCCTTTTCGGCCCTAGAGTTCACGCAACATTACGCGAGGATTTATATCGGCGGTTGGAAGGTTGCCAGCGGGACTCAGATGCCTTTAAGGTAGCCTAGGCTACGCTAAATATATTTGTTATCATGGCTTCCGCTTCGATAACAGTATTTATAGGTACCGTGAAGCCTTTTGTGTTCCTCCGTGAACCTTGTGAGGATATTATGCAGTCGCTATGCCGGGTCACGCGTGTAGGAATATTTATCTCCTTTGTGGAAAAATGTGGTGACAACAAATCTAGAGAAAGGCAAAAGGCGAACAGGAACCCTCATAAACACGCTATATAATGAACTGTCGTGTCCTGTTTCTTCCGGTGCCCCTGCGATGTAAGATTAAACTGGATTTTTTTTATTCCTGCAGAAAAAAAGACAATAAAGTCTCTTTATAACTTTGCGACCAAAATTAAGAAAAGTTATAAATAGTTTATTATTATTTATAATTATTCATCATAACATCGACCATTACTATAGCTCAATAACATCCCTATTATAGTTAAGAATTCTGTAAAAAAAACTTTTACGGGTTTATTTTTTGCCCAAACGCAACAACCTGATGAAGAAAAATAAAGATCACAAAAAAATAATATCGAAGAAGATAATTTCGCTTCTATATAATAATAATATTCAAATGAGAATAATAAGCTATTTATTCTGACTAATATCGTATGTAAAAAAAAAATTTGTATCCATTCCTACACCTCAATAACATTATGAATACAATTTTGTGAAAAACCTCGGGTTTATATTTGACCCAAATTCAGCAACCTAATGAAAAATAAAAGTCACAAAAAAATAGTAATTTTTTTAAAAACCCAGCACAATCATGAAAACTAAAAAAAAAATAAGTTAATCAGGATTTTTTAATTATTTAGAAAAAAGGGAATAAGAATCCTTTATGACTTTAAGACGATATTAATTAGGAAAGTATAAGTTATTTATTATAGATTTTATTAATAAAAAAGTAATTATTCATCAAGATAGTATCTATTACAATACAGCTTAGTAATAATCCTATTCTGATTTAATATTCTGTAAAAAAATATCTAGTTGTTAGTTAAGAAAAATAAAAATATCAAACATAAAAAGGGTTAAACATGATAGTTTATCCTTACTTTAAAGACCAATATAATATTTGTGAATAATATAATAAGCTCATATAATATAATATATTATACAATATAATAAGCTCATGTAATTAAAAAAAATAAATCCTAGTATCCATTACTACACCTTATGTAGCTTATACAAAAAATAATTAACTTATCATTATGATAGTAAACATTGGTGTATTAATTATTATTAAAAAAATATTAATTACTTTAAAGACTAGTATAATAGGGGAAAAAAAGTTCATATAGTTAAAAAAATATATAATAGTATCCTTTACAACACCTCATTAATATTCCTATAATGACTCAAAACTCTATAAAAGCCTTGTTTTTATCTTATAACCCAGCACTGTAATAAAAAAAAAAGATAAAACTGGACTTAAAAAACTCTTTATAATCGTAAAGACCGTTATATTGTAACCAAAAAATAATTAAATAGTTCATTATGACAGCATTAATTTATCACACTTCAATAATATTCCTATTCTGGTTTTAAAATACTGTGTAAAACCTTCGGTTTATCTTTGGCGGAAACCCAACAATATGGTGATGAAAAATAAAAATTACAAGAAAAAAAAAATTCTTTGCAAGACCGGAGAAAAAATAAGCTTTCATTTTTATGAGACCTCATAAAATTTGTTAAAATAAAATATAAATAATGAAATAAACTGTTAATAATGAATGTGACGACGGTAAGTTTAAAACACGGGTAGTTAGTTACATTACTTACTTATAGTCAGCTGGATAGACTTTCTTGACGTCCTCAATACATAACCTTGAAAAAAACCTGTACCAGTACAACTTTGTACTGATTTCAGTATTCAAGGTTCAGAACATGGTAGAGACTGTACTGTTTCATGGACAACGGTTCTGCGATGAGGTGAATTGTCCTAGGTCACGCTCAACCGCCATATTTCCCCCTCTTATTTTTATAATATTTTATAGAGGCTGGGTGAGTCCCAGGAGAGTCCTAGATCCTATATGGTCCGTCTCCAACTGAAAACAGACTGTTTCTTAAATAAAAGTCTTGCCCGCAGCGGGATTTGAACGAGGATTTCAGGCATGGTAACTAGGAGTGCTCTACTCCTGCCACTCCACTCCCTCCTCAATAAATACGTACATTATTTATATATATATATATATATATATATATATATAAATTTTATTATATATATGTTTATATACCCCATCTAAAATATTGTTATACAGAAAAGAAGAGACTAGAATATAGCTGAGAGCAGAAATGAGAGGGTAAAGTATTTACTATGTTGGTTCATAATCAATAATTCTTTATGTTAGTCTACAGTTAACATTCAAGTTAGTTTGTATGAAGTTCTTTGTATATCCATGCAAATTCATCCCATTCGACACTAAATAGATTCCCTTCTTACACCCCAAGTCTCCTGTTTGTGAACTATAGTTTCTTTGTTTCTTAGTTCTTCGAGTGTAAAGTGTCTTTTCCTCAGCGAAAAAAACTCTTTTTTGTTTTCTTCTGCCTTCCACTTTCTTTGAGCGTGTGGGATGTTGGTGTCTGATTGCCTAGAGACTGTTCTAAAAATAAGCTTATTTTAAATGAGACCTTTCTGGGTCCTTTTACTTGTTTTTATAATTTATAATTCTGATCGACATCCGAATAGAAAAAAAATACTTTTCAGTGAGGCAGATATTTTTTTTCGTTTAGTCCTCTCTGTAGGTCTTCTTGAATCCATTTGTGGTCCGACAATTGTATCGGCAGTTTCCTACTTAAGTGCTTTTCTTCTTTCTTTTTTTTTTACAGTCCTTGGAATAGGTGTTATTGCCAATCGTTCCTCAGATATCAACTCTAGAGGAAAAAATTATCTTATTTTAATTTATCAAATCCTACTAAATTTTGTTATTGGTTTAATTTGAAGAATATAGCTCCCATAGTTAATTTTGTTTAAAATATCAATAAACACTTGAACAATTGACTCAAACAAGAATAGTATATTTTAGAGATTAAACCCTTGTTAAAAATTATAGACATAGATACAATATAGATCAAAAATCACTAATTTATATTAATTGACCATTCATGATGACTATATATTGGGAAAGAAAACAAATTAAAATACTATTTTAATAATAATAATAATCAAAAACAGTCCAAAGTGCAAATTTCAAAAATTGTTAATGATGACCATGGAGTACACTGTAACTCTAAGCTTTGTAAGAAATATTTTAAATTATATGAAAATCAACCAAAAAGGTGTCTATGCTTTTTATTCAGTATTTTTGGGACATGTTTGTATGTAAAATTATGTATTTATTTTGATTTGTTTTTTATTTTAGGTTGAAAATGTACAAATTTATAAAAAAAATTTTAGAGAATATTTTTAAAATTAAATAACGTTAAAGGACTTATAAATAATGTAAATTGAGAATGACATATTATTGTTGAAACGTTTTTAAATAAAGAAAAATAATATATGACTGGAAAAAGGTTTTAATTTACTCACTTGAATGATTGACTAAGAAAGATGTACTCCAGTAACAAAAACAAGATAATTAAGTTAAAAATTATTTAAATTTAAATTATTAGATATTATTTGTCACATGATATATTTCTGTCTTCCTGTTATTTATGAACACTAACGAAAAAATGTTATTTCTTTTTTATATTTGTAAAAACTGTCCTCCTCTGTAACTGAAGTCATAAAATCAATCATTTTTAGGATTATATATATATATATATATATATATATATATATATATATATATATATATATATATAATGTATATATTATAATGTTTATAATATATATATATATATATATATATATATATATATATATATATATTATAAACATTATAATAATTAAAAAAAAGAAATCTATTCTCTTATATCGTTACTATCCATGAAGGAAATTAAGTTCTGTGCAGAGCAAAGACTATACTGTTTTTAAAAAACGGTTGTACAGGTAGGTGACGAAGCTGAGGTCACGTCGATCTGCCAGTTATTATCATTAATTAAGGATAAATAATTCATAGAGTGAGCCTTAGATGGCTTGCACAGCCCTATCTATGCTATGAATGTTAACAGATGAAATAGAAAGAGAAATGCTATATTTTTCAGCAGTGCTGTCCAACTACATTGGATTGCCATAGTACACAGCATACTTATCAATCCATAAATCAGGTCTCTTCAGTTCAGCAAATAGTGATATGACGTAAGTCAATAAGATCTTAAAATTAAAGTAGTGTTCTAAGAACATTCGTTCTCGTGTAAAAATCGCATAAAATTGCGAGAACTAGGGGACATGGGATCGGATAAGAGAACAGCTTTGTCATCTGCCGGTAGGTGACTCCGGTTGCTCAAATGGTTAGAGCTTTGTCACGGAGAGGCAGAGGATCCTTTATTTATTATTAAGGGTTCGAATCCCTGCCGGGGCATATCTTTAAAAAATTGTGTTCGAATTAAAGTGGAATGAACGTGGGTTTTGTTCGCCAGCTCCTCATTTTTCAACTCCTTGGCATGTTCATCGACCGAGCAGAGGTTCTCTTCACTTTCTTTTTGTATCTTCAATATTGCAACTTAGCGTTCTACTTCTAAATAGTTCTAAAACTACACGTACTACTACAAATTTAATGACTCAAAATGTCGCAGGGTGATCCACTGCTGTGTTGTAAATTCGCTAAAATCCTCGTTGTTGATCGTTTTTAAAAATATAGAGCAAACAGATCTAAAATAGAGTAATTAGGAAGGACCGTGGAATCGATGTAGGACAAGAAATGGCGACGTGGATTATCGAGCTAGTGATTAATGATCTAACCAACTAAGTGACAGTTCCTCACAACGTGACTGATGTTCTTAGAGTCTCCAATATTTGCACAAACATCTCTGTCGAATCCCTTCTCACTTTTTTTATATTATATTATTTGTTAATAAGTGATATAATAATTTTAATATGTTCATTATTAGGTTATTTAGTAAAGGGGGGCGGTGGTAGAGCGCTGAGTTGTCGTGCTTTAGGGCCTAAGTTCAAATCTGGATGACTTTTATTTAATCTGTAAGCGACCGAAGTACAGGAAATTTAGGTCCCACCTGGGGCTCACCCAGTCTCTATAAAATAGGTACCCTAAATAAGGGGGGTAACATCGCCTAAAACTATTATGTCAATTTTATCTTCTTAAAATTTTAGTTTTATCCAATTGATTTTTGATATATATTTTTTTTAATTTAGGGCTTATCCCGGGTTCATATCTTTCTATATTGCTTAATACGTCACTGGATGAACAGCTGTTGGATCTCTTGGGCTCACCTAGCCTCTATAAAGTGGGTACACCTATGTCCATGAACCAGTACAGTCTCTAACTAGTAATAAACCCAAAAACCTTTATGATTGAGGTGGTTCATGTTTTGTTTTTTAAATTCATCATAAGAGAATTATTACAAGTTTGTATTAGCATGCAATTTTTTAGAATAAAATATATAAAAAAATTTAGAGAATCCCACCAAATTCCCGTTGGTTGTCTCTACCACTTACTGAACCCTTCTTCACGGGGTGTAGTGTTACAGGTTTTTTTAATGTATACTATTTTTTTAAAGTATACTAATGCTCTTTTAAAAAAAAAAACAAACTTTTTAAACCTTTTTATTAAACTATAGGGTACCTACCTCCATTGTTCCAATTGTTTGGAAATTGTTCAAAAAATTATACTGTTGAATAATTGTTATATTTTATGAATTTCATTCTTTTTTAAAACGCGGTCCTGAAGGTCTTTATGAGTTAAATTCAATTTTAAAGTTCTCAATATGTAATTTTCATTCTATTTAATTGTTGTATTAGTACAAAACAGTTGTCAATTTCATTCAAAATAAAATAAAAAAATTCTTAATACATTTTTTTCGTACTCTGTTTTCAACTGAATATTCTTCCTTATTTACCTTAATATTTTAATGCATTATTGCTTTTTTTAAGGCACTTTTCTGTTTTTTACGTATGCTCATTGGTTATTTTCTGCCCAGTAATTTGGTCTATATTCAAAAATTTATCTGAATATAATATTCGTTTTATAGATCGGAGCTTTGTTATACGCTACCCGAACAATAAAGCAGAATTATAAATTTATAACACACCCGATACATGTTTTATATACCAGATGGAAAATCAATCAGCGGCACTTCACAGTCAACCTAAGGCATTATTTTATTTATTATTTAAAAATTCTCTAAATAATATTATGAGATGGAAATAAAAACCTGTGCCACTGCAACCCGTGAACGGGTTTGGGGTTCAGTACATGGTAGAGACTGTACTGTTTCATGGACAACGGTTCTGCAAGGAGGTGACTTGTCCTCCTTATGTCCTTATGTCCTAGGTTACATTCAATCGCCAGATTCCCCCCCCCTTATTTTGGGTATCTTATTTGATAATATTTTATAGAGGCTAGGTGAGCCCTAGGAGGCTCCTAGATCCTATATGATCCATCTCCCACTGCAATCAGACTGAATAAAAGTCTTGTCCGCAGCGGGATTTGAACCATGGCAACTCAGTGTTCTATGACTGAAACAGTACAGTCTCTACAATGTACCGTTCACGGGTTGTAGTGGTACAGGTTTTTTCATGTTACATCATCATCAATACTTCAAAATGTTTGTTGAAATGTTAATTTCTTGATGAAATGATTACTGAAATATACATATTTCCCATAATTACACATTAATACTAAAAACAACGATAATTTTTACTTTTGGAGAATATTACCGAGAAAACGAAGGGAAAGTTAATAATGTGACTCGACTCGAAGCGACTGTACTAGAAATTCTGTTGTTCTTGCCGAATAGATTTAAAATACAATTACTTTCTTTAGAATATTCTGGATAAAGAAAAGAAAGGTTTCCTGATTCGGGAAGAAAACCTTTTATGGATCTACGGAGAGTTGTAAATTTATGTTCCAAGTTAGATCAGTGAATGCTAAAAGTTAAAGCCAAAGTTAAGATTCGTCCTTGTAAAAATTGGGAAAGGAGGCGAAGCTTAGACAAGTGCTTCGATCCGGCCCTAGGTCCTTCAACTTTGTATTCAGGATTGCTTTTAAAAAATAAATCTTACTTATATAATATATTTACTAATTTCTAAGATTTCAAGTCATAAGGGAAAAAGACACATAAGTAGGAAACTTCAATACAATAATGGTTTCAAGGTACACAACAAAAATTAAGAGAAAAAATTGGTCTCTCTGAAGAGGAATAAACTCAATTAGTGATTCGTACTTGAATAACAAAAACAGTAAAAGGATCCAGAAATGTCTAAATTAAATAAAAGTTATATTTACAACAGTTACAAACCAATCTGAGAATGGAAAGGAACAGAAAATAACAAAAGAGGGTGTTTTAAAGATGGACAGATTCTTCACACTTGAAGGCCTCATGGCAAAGGTAGTATGAATTGAGACTGGCTGGTCATGCACAGAATGGAATTCATGAACTGGTATTTCTAAGTGTTCTGTATTAATTTTCTTCATTATTTATGAAGAAGATTAATACAGATATTTCTGTTTATAATTATATGAATGAATGAATGAATAAAGCCTTTATTACAAAAAATTAACAGGAATTATAATAAAAATTAAAACAATTTTACTACAGATACTATATACAATTTTTGCTTGTTAATTTCTTGTAGGCCTTCCCCTTAGGGAGTGATTATAATTATATAAAAAATATATAATATAATAAATATTAATATTAATATTATAATATTTTAATATTAATATAAAAAATATTAATTGAAATTTACAACTGTATTATAATAAAATAAGCAAATAGAAAGAATGATACATAATGGCATTAGGTAAAGGCAAGTGGAGAAACTACCTACTAATAGTACTCAAATAACAAACTCAACTTAAAAGGTCTTGAGACCATCTTCTTTTCAGAGGCCTCGTAGAATTATCATGAATGAAGGTTCCAAACTAGTGTGTTCGAGTGGGTATAAAGTTTCTAAAGAAATTATTATTCCGAATCAGCAGAAAATGATAAAATGATGCCATTATGGATGACTTTACTCTTAACAAAGCAAGGCGCATTGAGGAGTTTTTGTATTGCAAGGATTGAATACGAGAGAAACCATCATTCAGTTATCAAAACGTTCATATTTCTGCGGTGAAAAAAATCATTGAGATAAAATCTAATCTGAGAAACTGCGCAAGTACAATATATCATAAAAAATAATAATATAAATTGTTTAAAATATAAAAAAAAAAAAAAGTTCCTTCTACTATTCTTCATTATTAAATATAGTCATTGACATTAAATGAAGTACTATATCGTCATTACGCTGCACATAATCTTTAATTAAAAAATAATAAAAACCTGAACCGCTATAGCTCGCGAGGAGTCTTTGGTTTAGTACACAGTAGAAAATATACTGTTTTTATATATTAACGGTTGTGCAAATAGATGATTTGACCAAGATAACGTTCCAACTTTTTATAATTTAACATATAAATTTTGGAGACGTTTCGAGACTTTATTGGCCTCATATTCATGTCAAATCGATGCCAAAATATTATCGACTACATCACTTAATCAATATAACTGTACAATTTTAACTTGCTTTCTGCATATACTGTTCAAGATTTGGTGAGTGTTGAAATCTGTAAGGTTTCGTTTTTTTTTTTTTTGTCTTGTCTTTCTATGCTAATAATAAAATTGCAATTAACAATTGAATCTCAAGAACTTTCAGAATGTATTTTTTTTATTAGAGCATACCTTTTTCTACTCCTGATTAGGCAAACATATTAGGTTCTTACTACAGCTTACGTTTCTAACCAAGGTGATAAATTAGAAATTCATTTTTTGGATATTTCAATAAAATATTTCAACTTGCCCAGTTCGGATTTGAATCGGGGCCGCGTAATTTACGAGGTAACTAAGGTGACACCTAAACACTCACGGCTGCACAACCACTTCTGTTTAAACCAATATTCATAATTATATATGTAAGTTTGAATACTGACGCCAAACTTAGTCATATGACAGACGTGAGATAACCTGCAGAGACAGATGTGAGCGAAGGTTATAATAGACATTATAGACTGCTATTGTAGAAATTAAGTATTGAGTGTAATTACTGAATATTGACTATTGTGTTGATTCAGGTATGTTATTAAAGATACCTGGAGTTATTTAGTTAGTTATAAATTTGTAAATATGTTCTTTTTAATTACAGTTCTGAACTGCATCCACAAGAGTTTTATTCTATCACCTCAGTGGTTAAGTCGTTGAATTCACGACTTACATATATATATATATATATATATATATATATATATATATATATATATATATATATATATATATATATATATATTATATATATATATATTATATATATATATATATATATATATATATATATATATAAGTTAGAATGAGACTGAAATGATAACATAAAAAAAGGGGATTTTGGGCAGAATAACGACACGCTCTTGAACATAAAACTGATTTTATTTCTCTATTACAGCTCTATATATAGTCTATTGGATGTATTATAAAACTAAGAATAACAAAACTTAATCCTAACTCCTGTTGATATTTACTAAGCCTAAGTGTCTATTTACACCAGTTAACTCCCCCCCTCCAGTTCCTTCACTAGGAGGAACTACTAAAAATAATTACAAGAAAAACAAAATGTTTACAATCTGATTAAGGGTAGCTTAACTATTAACTAAGAATCACATAAAAATAATTACAAAAATATAACCTGAAAGATCAGAAAAAGAACAACACAAAATAATACTTCTAAGAACTATAAAATAGATTAAATATTTCCACAATATGTTACAATTTAGTTGTCTTCTTAATCACTGGCCACAGTAACTGACATACAACACAAACAACACTAACACTCCTGGACCACGGCCTCCGGCTCCAGCGGTGACACTGTATGAGGTACACGCAGCTCTTCTAAATGGACTGTACGAACCCTGGATGGCTGATTGACGTCCCGGATTGTATATAAATTATGTTCCCTGATCGTGATTATCCTAAAGGGCCCCTCATAACGTGCAGCCGTTTTATTTCGTGCTGTCCGCAATCGTCGATAAACAACAGTTCCCAACGGAAGTGAACCTTTCGAATGTACCCTCACATTCTCATTAGCTTTGTGTACCCGAGAGGTCTTTTCTCTAATCAATTTTTCCCGAACCTTATTCCATGACGACGTCTGTTCGGCCCGTTTCCGGGAAAGTTGCGCCAATAGTTCCGTGTTAGTAACTGTTAATAAATCCCCCCGATCGCGCCTTGTTTGACCAAACACAATCTCGACCGGAGATAATCCCGTCACCGAATGAATTGTATTGTTATAGGCGATAATCGCCCTAGGCATGGCGTCATATGCGTCTAGGTTTCGCCCCAATTTGAGAAGCCGAAGGTGTTCCCCAAGCGTATTGTGAAGGCGTTCTACGGCGCCTCTGCCCTTGACATGGTGAGGAGTATTCAACCGCCACGTAATTCCCAGGACAGTACTCTCTTCCCGTATCAAAGCATTATCGAACTCCCGTCCGCAATCCGAAACAATTTGCTCGGGCACTCCGTAACTTGCGCACCATTGCAACACCCCTTCCCATACCGCCCTAGGTGTCTTTGTTTCTATGGGATAAGCCATTGCGATCTTGCTGAATGTGTCAATCGCGGTGAGCCAGGACTGGCCCTCATTCGAATAGATATCCAGTTGGACACTTTGAAGGGGCTCCAGCGCTGTTGGGGTAACTACCTGTTCCGCTACCGGCGGTTGCCTATCGTATTTCCCTCGCTGACACACAGAACATCGACCAATAAACTCCGTAACCGTGCGGCTCATAGCTTTCCAATAATACATACGTTTAAGTGCGCGCACTGTCTCCTCCACCCCGCGGTGATTTGATTTGCCCGTATGATGATCGGCAATAATTTGCTGTTGGATTGTCGGGTCGGGAACAGTTTCAACCTGACGTAAGCACTGGATTATTGGAAAACCGACTCCTATCCTCTCCTGCCTCCATAATCGCTGAAGCTTCTCGGTAATGAGCTTATTTCCCGAAAATATATGGCACACCTGGCCGGGGACACCGAATTCTAAAAAAATTCTTTCTAATTCCGCATCGTCTACCGTCACCGGCATACGCGCTATCACTGTCGATAACCCCTCATAGATACTAGCCCTGGTTTCCGTCCCGGATCCCTGCTTCGAACGGAGAACGATTTGCAATTTCTTGTCATTGATGATTTCGTCGATCTGTGGTAACTCCTTAGGACGTTCCGATGACGCCGCGCTGTCTGCTGAATCCTGTCTGACTAATGGAATCTCCGGTCCGCTTTCGGCCCAATCCCTTAAATAGCGCAAAGCGAACGGCTCAGCCGAAGTTCCTTCATCGTCGATAGCATTAACGACTAAATCCCGCGACAACCAGTCCGCCACCGCGTTTTCGACACCCTTTTTATGAACGACCTTAAACGTATATGCTGCCAACCGCTCTTTCCACCGTGATACCCGAGCTGAGGACTCCTTAAGGGTACTTAAATAAACCAGGGGTTTATGGTCGGTCATAAGTTCAAAGCGTCTGCCATAAACGTAAGGCCGAAAATGCTCCACCGCCCACACTACCGCCAACAGTTCACGCTCGATGGCGCTATAGCGTTTTTCCGCCTCGTTTAACTGCCGACTCGCATAGGCTATTGGCTTTTCCCCTTCGGCAAAATTTTGCGATAGAACCGCCCCAATAGCAATTTCGCTCGCGTCAGTCGTTACGCGGAACATTAACCTGAAATCTGGGAATGCGAGCACGGGTTTCGACGTTAGAATTTCCCGGCACTTCCGGATGCTCTCCAATTGCGTTGGTCCCAAAGCGAACCGTCGCCCTTTTCTTAGGATCTCCGTTAACGGTTGTATTAATGCCGCAATACCCGGAATGAACCGGCGGTAATAATTTACCATTCCCAGGAACCTACGGACCCCTCGCACGTTAGTGGGTAACGGAGCTTCTTGGATAGCCTTCACGCGCTCCTGGTCAGGTTGTACGCCATCAATCGAGACCACGTGCCCTAGAAACCTAATCTCTTTCAGTCCAAACCTTGACTTACTTTGCGACAATTTGAGACCAAATTCCCGTAACCTGTCGAAAACTTTCTCTAAATGCTTTATGTGTTCTTCCTGTGACCGGCTAAACACTATCAGGTCATCCATATAAACCTGCGCGAAATCCTCCCCCAGTCCCCTCTGGAACTCGTCCATGAGGCGTTGGAAAGTTAATGGGGCTCCCTTCAACCCAAAGGGCATCCGCACGAATTCATAATGCCCTCTTTCCCAGGAGAACGCGGTCTTCCCTATATCACCCTCCGCCATCCTGACCTGATGGTATCCGCTCTTGAGGTCGAGAGTGCTAAATATTGTTGCGCCCGATAGTCGATCCAGGATATCTTCGACTCGTGGAAGGGGGTATCTTTCATCTACCGTAGCCTCATTTAATTTTCTGTAGTCGACGACGACGCGATATTGTTTCTCCGTCCCACCTGCCTCTCCTTGTTTTTTCTCAACCACCCACAGTGGGCTGTTAAAGGGCGAATTACTTTGCCTTATAATTCCTTGTCGGAGTAAGTCTCCTAACTGTCCCCTAATAATATCCCTCATCGCCTGGGGGTACCTACGATCTTTAACGTACACAGGTTTGTCTGATTTCAAGATAATATGATGTACCGTTTTCCCAGTAGTCGGTAGCGTCTCGTTTTCTCGATAAAAAAGGTCTCTATTCCTGTTCACCACGTTTCGAATAACTTCCTTATCGAATTCGACCGCCCCGATTTCGATACCACCAATTCCTTTTGACGTGGCAACTCGATACCGCCGCTTGCCCATCCAAAACCGCCATTCCCCGCGCTCTACCCGCATCTTCAGACCCGCCTTACGTAAAATGTCACAACCCACAATAAGGTCGTACCCCGGCATCAAGGACTCCGTGATGTGTAATTTCACTCTTATGTCGCCTCCCGTTAGTTTTGTACAATCGAAATAAACTTCGCCTAATGTTTTGCATCGGCCGCTAACCGTGGTTATTGTACACTCACACTGTTTGCGCATTTCCCAGATACCTAACTTTACAGCCCCCCTTTTACTGACTAAGGAATTTGTACTCCCCGTGTCCACCAGAAATTTCATCCCCGTTCCCCTCAGTCTCGCCACGGGCAACCTCGTCCATTTACCCTTCTCTTCACTATTATTAATTAATAATTCCCCTGGACCGTTGCCCCACCGACTACCGTACCCTCAATCCGCCCGTAGTTGTCGCGCCCCCGTCTCGGGTCCCGAAGGTCCCCCCTTTCCGCGGTCCCCACTTCTTACCTCGTGTCTCCTTGAAACCGGAGTGCTGCGTCCAGAGTGTATGCTTTCTTCTCCGGATGAGTCCCCACTGGAGAATTGCCCTCTGCTCCTCTGGTAGTTCCGCCTTCCGCTCCACTCCTGTGTGTTAACCTCCATAGGTTCCGGCTGTGAACTCCTCCTATTCGCTCGGTTGCGTCTTGGACACTCCCTTGCCACATGTCCCTTCCTACCACACTCATAACATCGGGTGAGGTTGCATTGTGCGGCCAGGTGTCCTGGTTGGTTACATTCGTAACACCTCTTTTCTTGCCTCCGCCGTCTATCTTCGATGCCTCTATTGGGTCGTTTTTCAAATCCTCTACCTCCCCCATCACGTCTTGGTGGGCTCCGATGCTGCCTCCTTGTGGATCTTACTTCGATCCACTCACCCTCGCACTTCTCTTGCCGAGCCTTATTCCGGTCATGTGCATCCACCAGCTCGTGCGCGCATTCGACAAAATCACGGTCACGAGCTAGAGAACCTGGGCGATCCATGTAATGGCTTAATTGAACCTTCAGAAGATCTCGTACGAACTCCAAACGCCGGCTGCCCTCTTCCTGACCAAACGTTTCGACCATCTTCTCTACCACTCTATTGTAGAGCACTAGGAGTTTTTCAGCGAACTCACCTTCAGATTGCCCTTGATTCCGTCTTAACTTGATAAGGTAGAACACATCTTCTTCAGGAGTCCAGCGCCCTCCGCCATATAACTTCTTAAGTCTGTTCTTCAGGGTGTCCCAGGAAACAGTTGTGTCGCCCTGTATGGCGTTCAAGACCCGTCTTGAAATCCGGCTGACCAGCGCAGCTTCCAACATTTTCACATCCGACTCAAATATGGTCCCATTCTCTTGTCGGGACATGATAAGCGCCATAATCCTGTCGGCTCCTTTAATGAAGTGGTCCAGGTCACCAACTGTACCGGTGAACGGTTCCAATTGTCCTATGACCTCATGGATAAAAGCAGAATTCTGAGTTCTCACCTTTACTAACTCGATCTGCGCTGATTTCTTGGCCTCTGTGAGCTGAGCCATCAACTGCGCATGCTCTTCCGCTGCCTTGGCCAATTGGAACTCAAACTTCGCGCGTTCCTGGGCTAACTCGTCTGTTTCCACCATCGTACAATTATGCAGACCCCTTTTTATTTTTTCTCTCTAATTAATTTCCGAACCGTGAACGAACAAAACTCCCGGGTTTCGGCACCAGTTAGAATGAGACTGAAATGATAACATAAAAAAAGGGGATTTTGGGCAGAATAACGACACGCTCTTGAACATAAAACTGATTTTATTTCTCTATTACAGCTCTATATATAGTCTATTGGATGTATTATAAAACTAAGAATAACAAAACTTAATCCTAACTCCTGTTGATATTTACTAAGCCTAAGTGTCTATTTACACCAGTTAACTTATATATATATATATATATATATATTTATAGTTTTTATTATATCCCTTATAATTAACACCACTTTCCTTCTTATTGTATATTTATACTTCGTTAATTTTAATTATTTAATCTTTTAATGATTTTAGTTATATTACTTAGGAGTGATTGATTCTACTGACTCATCCATCATTGTCTTACTGAACTTGGGCTGAAGTTAACTTATTACTAATCAATATAGCTTATTATAATATGCCTCCAACAAACATGTTTACTTTACACGCAATATATCTTAGCTTGTTATTCAAATGTTTGTAATGATTCTATTATTTATTTAAGCCAATGTATTGTAATGCAGTTTTTTCATACATAAATATTCTTATTATTGTAAATTTATGTTCCAAGTTAGATCAGTGAATGCTGAAAGTTAAAGCCAAAGTTAGGATTCGTCCTTTTAAAAATTGGGAAAGGTCTCGAAGCTAGACAATTTCAATTTTTTATGAGCGGGTTTTTATTGTTTTTACACTTTAAATTTTTTTTACATAGTTTGTTGATAAATATATATTAACGTAAGGTATACTTAATTCTTTATGCATAATTTTAACTTTGGTGTCGTATGCATAATTTCCAGTAATTCTAAGACAATTATTTTGGAATATTTGTAATTTTTTGTATTAGTTTCAGACATGTAACTAAATATTGGGCATGCATATGTCAGTATAGGTCGTAAGCAGGCTTTATAAAATAATAACTTATTATCTGTGCTTAATTTAGAATTTCTATTAATGTAAGGATAAATAGTACACAGAGCTCTGCTGGCTTTGTTGCACACATTATCAGTGTGAAAAGTAAAAGTTCTTGGGAAAGGTCTTGAAGCTTAGACAATTGATTCGATCCGGCCATAGGTCCTTCAACTTTGTATTCAGGATTGCTTTTAAGAAATAAACCTTACTTATGTAACATATTTACTAATTTATCCCTAATATTTCCAGTCATAAGAGAAAATATAATATAATTTCATTTATTATGAAGGTAAGATATGTTTACCTACAAATTATAATGAGAACTATTTCGGATAAGCTATAAACTAGAATAACAAAACTTGCATTTTTGAGTTGCCTTTAGTAGAAAGTGTATTGGCTGAAACTTTTTAATTCAGGAATGACCTCTGATATCCCATTTCCAACATCTTTTATCATTGTGTTTTATCATTTTTTGAACTTGAAGTTTTATGGAATAAAATTACATAAGTTAATATCAAAAAAGCTTCAAGCGGTTAATAAAATAATTCCAATACCATCATTACATTAGGAATGCTTTTCTTTAACAATATCAGAATTTTTATTTTTTTTTAATCACATGAAATTTTCAAATATCTCTATTGAAAAATTAGATCTTTTAAAGTTATATGATTGTTCTTTTTGAAGGAGCAATAAAAATTTCGTTTTAATGGTTTTAGATACTCTTTTCGAATCCTATTTTTCAGTATTTTTTTAAAAAATTGTTTCCTTTTTTTATCTTTTCATAAAAAAAAAAGAGACAGAGAACTCCGGCTATTTCCAGAACAGAATTAATTTACCATTTTTTAAAAGAACAATTTAGCATAGAAATTGGACATTCCACCTCGAGTCAACTACAAAACTTTGTTATAAATATTAAATAACAAATTGATTAATTTTCCTCACTGTGTGTGTACTAAATGGTTTATAAAAATGACTAAATTATTTTTTATCTTCTTTTCGTTTTCGCATTTAGCCTTTTTAGTTAGTTGATTTCACTCGATAATTGTTTTACATAACTACCCTGTATATTATTAATTGCTTCATTTTGTTATTAATATTTATTTCTTTGGCCTGCGTCCTCGGTTTATTTATTATAGATTCTTTGTAATAACATCTATTTATATAAAACGTATCAAAATGTTTTGTTTTATACACTATATCTCTTTCTTTTTAAGTTACGGTAAAAAAACATTTATTTTACATTTCCACCCTTTGTTGGGGCAGAACAAATCCTCGGTATATATATGTATACATATTCGTATCCTATGCTCGTGTATATTCCACAACTTTCCCGTTAACAAAGTATTAAAGGAGATTTTCAATGTTCATATTTGCGCATATACATCCAATTTGAATTTGTTTTAATGATTGCTACTATATATTTTTTGAAATTAATTCACAATAATTTTGCAATTAGTTCAATGAACAATAATTTAGGTAATTAAAAAATATCTAATACTGTCTTCGCCAGAGATTTGAATTCTATTTAGATTACTTTTTGAACCACCGATTTATAGATTTATAGTTTGTCATGTCATGTGTACATGTTTATAAGTAATAATGGAAATGTAGAACTATAAATATATAATTAAATAAACGAAAGTTAGTGTTGCATTGGAGATTAATTATTTATATTTAGATATTTTCCTTAATTCTGATGATAAATTTTTAATTAATTACGATTTAGGTAACACATACTAACTTGTCTTTTATTGTTACATTATATTTAATTATCATGGGCATATATTGGTTTACTGAGTAAATTATATGGTCCGTTTCGAAGTCAGAATAAATTCTCAAAAATAAATAAAAACCCTTCAAAATTTTGTAACAAAATTTTGGCAAAGTTTGTATGCTTGCTCATGTGTTTCTTATTCGCAAAATCTACATATTTTCGCTGAACAAAGCAAATCAAATAACATAGTTCACTTCTCGCTGCTGCCGTACGATAAGTGAAACCGTTATACTAAGTAATCATTTTCAATTAATTCAATAAGATTACATAATAATCCTTTACTGACCCGAACAACAGTAAACTTCTGTCCGTTCCGTTTGTTAATCAGTGTCAATGTATGTTTCACGGCTGTGCTGATCCGTTTGTGAAATTCGATATGGATAATCTCAAGCCTGGGGAAGGACATAGGCTACTTTTTATCAACACCACACAGGCGAAGTTTATATAAAACTGTAACCTGATTGACTAACACAACCAGTGGTCAACTCACAGGAGAAACCACTGAACATAGCATCTTGAAATTCGAAGATAGGTTCTTTGTATAGCTTAAATGGGCACTAAGAAATGAATTTGGACAATTCCACCCCCAAGGGTTTCCCCCGCAATATAACAGGGATTCAACTATTGTATGGAATCCGTTAGTTTTGAAGTTAGACATCTGAAATTTCGGATGTACGAGTAACTTATAGTTAAAAAAAATTAAATTATGTATTTAAAATGATCTGTCACGAAACTTTATGTGGCAGACCGAATCCCACGCGAAGCCGTGGGCAAAAGCTAGTTAGATATAAAAATATACAAATATTTTTAAAAAATATGTTGAAGAAATTGGTCCGGGTAGAGGTCACTGAATGAAATTCTCAAGTAATTTCAGAGGATATTTATTGATAGCCAACGTTTCGACCTACGCTGTAGGTCTTCTTCAGGGCTATATGCAAAATACAGACAATTGAAGAAATCGGTACGAATATTAAAACATTTTAAATATAGATAAACTAAAAGAAGGTGAATACAGGCAAAACAAAATTGATAAAGATGTACAGTAAGGTAATTATGAAGGTTAAAATGTAGAAAATAATAATAAAACATGAAGAAAATAATAATAAAACAGAAAGTGTTGACAGTTAAAAAATTAAGGTATTACAGATAAAAAATAAAAACTGAATATACAATAGGAATGTGAAATGATATGGGTAAATTAGAAAGTGATAAGAATTACGCACTAAAATTATAGGTAATAAAAAAGAAGAAATAAAAATTGTAAATAAAACAGTTTATAATTTTACAATTTTTATTTCTTCTTTTTTTTTTTTTTTTATTACCTATAATTTTAGTGCGTAATTCTTATCACTTTCTAATTTACCCATATCATTTCACATTCCTATTGTATATTCAGTTTTTATTTTTTATCTGTAATACCTTAATTTTTTAACTGTCAACACTTTCTGTTTTATTATTATTTTCTTAATGTTTTATTATTATTTTCTACATTTTAACCTTCATAATTACCTTACTGTACATCTTTATCAATTATTTTTTGCCTGTATTCACCTTCTTTTAGTTTATCTATATTTAAAATGTTTTAATATTCGTACCGTTTTCTTAAATTGTCTGTATTTTGCATATAGCCCTGAAGAAGACCTACAGCGTAGGTCGAAACGTTGGCTATCAATAAATATCTTCTGAAATTACTTGAGAATTTCATTCAGTGACCTCTACCCGGACCAATTTCTTCAACATAAATTATCATAGATCAACAATTATCATCAATATTTTTAAAAAATAGTACGTGATACTTATATTCAAGATAGTTAATAATTTATAACCAGCAATAATAATAATGACCGAAAATAAATAATAGTTCCCTACTACTAGACTAATTTTCCTTTTAGAGATACTTTACAGGAAATTTGTAAGAAGAGGTGAAGGGGAGTTGGAATCACTCTAAGAATGAATAAGAAGATAAATTACAAATTCTAGAGAAGTTGTCTTGAATCAAATATGGACCAACAACTGTTTATACTTAACTTTTTTCTTTTACCGTCTTTGCATAAATCATTTTTTAGTATAACAATACTCCGTCTTCCTTTAATAGTGGTTAGAGATCTCGGTTTTTGCTTTATTGATAAACGGATAGAGAGTTGGGTACCTAAAAGTTATCGTAATATTTGTATAAATAACAGGAACAAGAACTTGCGACTTATAAACATATGGAGCTATTCATAGGATGGTCAATTCACTCACAAATTCGACCAGCTATAATTGTTAAATAATAAATGTCTGTATTCAACAACATTTTTTTTCTCGTGTCTTTAAACAGAAATATATGAAATTTAAGACTTGAGCCGTTGGTTTTGAAAGTTAGACAACACCATTTTATAAAAAAAAAATAATTACAGCTGAATCTTATTACAAGCTTACATCATTTTATATTTCTAATCAAGTAACAATCAATATTAGTCTAAATTTGTTATTAGGAATTTCTTTGGTCAACAATATTTCAGATAGGTTCATTTTGAAAGAAAATTACATGTTTTTTTTTTAAATGTAAATGTAAATTGAAATTTACAACTGTATACTGAATACATCAAGTAAATATAAGGAAAGATAAATCATGTCCAGAGGCACAGGCAAGTAGAGAACCTACGAATGGTAATACTCAAATAAAAAGTTCAACTTAGAAGGTCACGAGGCCATCTTCTTTTCAGACGCCTCGGAGGATTATCAAGAATTGAAGAGGTTGTGACGTTTGAAAATAATGCGTTTGAGTGTGAAGATTGTTATGAAAATATTGATATCGGATACGGGCCAAATCAGCAACAAACAGGACATTAAGGCCGTTATGGAATACTTTTTTCGTAACAAAGTAAGGATCATTGAGGATTTTACGAAGGATTTTGTAAGGATGGAATACGAGTCGAACCATCAATCAGCTGTCGTAGTGGAGCCCCAAAGCTCTATTCCATAAGTCCGGATGGGTCTAATGATTGTCATGTATATAAGTCTTTTGTAATTAATTGGGAGCTTAGTCTAGTAAATGTTGAAGTAGCCTAAAACGGCGAGCTGTTTCTTGTCGAATGAGGATTCCAAGCGCTTGTCATGGTGCAGTCCTAAGTACCGGACCTGTTCTACAGGAGCCAGTGGGATGTTAATAAACGTTAGAGGAAGACAGGAAGTCGTTGGTTTACGTCGGAGGGTAAAGGTGATTTGATGAAATTTGTGGAAATTTATTTTAATACTCCAGTTTTGACACGAATTTTGAAGGTCAGTGATGTGGGATTTAAGAGCATAAGATGCTGTGACTGGATCAGTGTTGACAGAAAATAGACATGTATCAACCGCATACGTGGTCAGGATAGTATCAGGATGAGTTGGGATGTCAGCTGTATAAACTTTGTAGAGAATTGGACCGAGGATACTGCCTTGAGGAACACCGGCAGATTGAGAAAAGAGGGATGAGTAGACATTCTTATGATTTACAAATTAAAAGTAAAAACTACATTTTATTTTAATCTACAGAAAAAAAAACAAAATATATCTGTCTCACATTCAAAATCAATGGCTCTTTGTTACTATAAGGAGCGGTGTGGCTCAGTGGTAGAGCACTGAGTTGCCATGCCGAAGGTCCTGGGCTGAAATCCTGCTGCTGGCAAGAATTTTATTTAATCTATTTGCACAGGAGATAGTACCTATAAGATTTAGAACCCTTCTGGGGCTCACCCAGCCTCGATGAAGTAGATACCCAAAATAAGGGAGAAATCTTGCGGCTGAGCGTGATCTAAGACAAATCACCTTTAGTTTAGTTATTAGTTGACAATAAATTATGATAACTTGTGTTGTGGCGTCATAACTTGTCACTGTTTATAGTGGCTGTGTTTAAGTCAGACATCATTACAGTTTCATTAAACATAATTGAATATATAATTATATAATAAATTATTTCAGTGTTCCATAAATATATTTATCTTCGTGCCTTTAATTAGAAATATTTGGAATTCTATTTTAAGGCATGACAATGACCAAATTGTAATCAATTTTTTCATACTCCGATGTCTTTGCATTACATAATTAAAAATATGAAATTGAAAATGATAATTGTCGAATATTTCGTCGTTGATTAATAATTGATTATTATTATAATTCCCATGCATGAGAATCGAACCTACGCCATTTCAGACGGAGCATCTCTCGCACACTTTATTTTTTTAGTTGTTGTAATTATAATGCTAAATGTATGTTTAACGTTTAAGTTATTTAACTGTTCAATAAATAAATAAATAAAAATTATTTTAAAATTGAACTTATTAAAAAAGTAGGGAGAATTCAAAGATACGGGTGGAGATAATAAAAGTACTTATAATTATTGTTATACTCCACACAGACCATTTTCTTCTCCGTATTTAAACTGTTAATTAATAATAATATAAGATATTGAGCATACATTTTTAAAAAATTGAAATAAATTTAATTAGACGTAATGCAAGTGGATGTTAAATATTAAAATCCATTCCTAAAAATAGGGCTGGTTCATCAATAGACTCCCGGGGTGGAAGCTTT
The DNA here is from genome assembly GCA_037127475.1 of Arma custos. NCBI lineage: Eukaryota > Metazoa > Arthropoda > Insecta > Hemiptera > Pentatomidae > Arma > Arma custos. The sequence goes on along the minus strand of CM073765.1, from coordinate 67,763,758 downwards.
ATTCAACATTAATTCTGATCACGTTGCCTTCCGAGAAAGAGGCGAAATCTCGGGTTTAATAAACTCATTTCATCATAAATTCTAAAATATCGATTGCGATCAACTGTTGGTGTTTTGATTTATTATTAGGTTAGGTAAGAGTGGGTAAATTAATCATATTGCTATTAATTAAAAATTATAAATTAATTGTATTAAGATTGATCTAAAGGATTTTGGTTTGGATTGTATTCCGTAGCTGGAGATTGTTGTATCGGCTTGTAGTCGTCGGTTTCTATAAGTCTTTATAAAATTACACAGGCCAACGATGAAAAAACTTTTTTAATGAAAATACCTTATTCTTATGTTGTTTAGGTTGCTGAATCCAAATATGATGCTTAAAAAGTTGTATCACCCACCATTTATTCACATTTTATAGTTAAATTCATGAAATAAAGAAATATTTTTAGAATTTAACAGCTTTTTCATAGTTAAGATAACATGAAAAAATAGGTCTAATGAACAAAGATGATGTTGGCAGCACTGCTGAAACACATGCTAAACAGCTGATGTTTTGTTTATTTTCAACATAACCTCACTTTTACGTTTCCTGTACATGTGCTCAGTGCAATGTCTCATCGCGGCTGTAAAAACTCTGCTGACAGTTTTTGTTATATTTGTGGTGAGTTTGTTATTAAAAAGCACCAAAGAAACATTACAGACTTTGTGAAAAAGGTTTATCTAGCATACTTTGGAACCAAACTTGGAGACCAGGATAAACCTTGGGCACCGCATAAGGTATGTTATGTATGTGTTGAAGACCTCAGGAAATGGTCAAAAAAAGAAAAAAAACACTTTAAATTTGCTGTTCCCATGATATGGAGGGAACCAAAAAATCATTCCGATGACTGTTACTTTTGCAGTGTAGATATTACTGGTCATAACTCTAAGAACAAGAAGGTAATAAGCTACCCTAACCTTCCGTCCGCCATCCGACCAGTAGGGCACGGTGTAGATTTGCCAATCCCGGAACCACCAGAGGACTTAAATTCTATTGAAACAGAAGTATTTTCTGATGTACAGTCGGAGCTAGATGAACACGATGAAGAATTCCAATGTGTTACAGAAAATGTAGAGCCTAAATTGTTCACTCAGGTCGAGCTTAATGACTTAGTTAGGGATCTGGGCTTAACAAAAGAAAAAGCTGAACTGCTTGGCTCTAGGCTAAAAGAAAAGAACTTGCTGGCGGCTGGAACCAGCATTCATGTGTATAGGAAGAGAGAACAACAATTTTCGAAGTATTTTGAACAAGAGGGTGATTTGGTGTACTGCTCAGACATTCATGGTTTAATGAATGAGTTTGGAATTGAATACAAAACAGAAGATTGGAGGTTGTTTATTGATTCATCCAAAAATAGTTTGAAGGCAGTTTTAGCACACAACGGTAACATGTATGCCTCTGTACCTGTCGGTCATTCTGTACATATGAAAGAGAGTTACGAAAATCTAGAAATAGTGTTAAATAAAATAGGTTATTCTGCACACGGTTGGATGATATGTGGTGATTTGAAAGTTACGTGCATGCTCCTTGGTCAGCAAGGGGGTTTTACCAAATTTCCATGTTTCTTGTGTGAATGGGACAGTAGAGCTCGGAATCAACATTGGTGCAGAAAGAACTGGCCTGCTAGGGAGTCTTTAAAGCCTGGCGAGAAGAACATTTTACGCAAAAACCTTGTAGATCCAAAAAACGTGCTCCTACCACCACTACATATTAAGTTAGGTCTCATGAAACAGTTTGTAAAGGCTTTGCCTAAAGATGGGCTTTGTTTCAAATATCTCTGTCAGAAGTTTCCACACCTTTCAGAAGCTAAACTGAAAGAAGGCGTCTTTACCGGGCCTGATATTAGAAAAATGATGTTTGACGTTAACTTTGAATCCACAATGACCTCAAATGAAAAGGAAGCATGGGTTTCATTCAAGCAAGTTGTCACCAAGTTTTTGGGAAATGAAAAAGACCCAGAATATAAGGCTATTGTTGCTAACATGTTAAAAAAATTTGAACAGTTAGGATGTTTGATGAGCCTGAAAGTTCACTTTTTGAGCAGCCACCTCGATTACTTCCCGGAAAATTTAGGAGATGTTAGTGAGGAGCAAGGTGAGCGTTTTCACCAGGACGTTAAAGTGATGGAAAAACGTTACCAGGGCCGCTGGAATACCAACATGATGGGGGATTACTGTTGGTCACTTCACCGGGAAGTTCAGCAAGCTATTCATCGCAGGAAAAGCTACACAAGAAGCTTCAAGGAAAAAAGGGAAAGGAAATATAAACCAATTCCAGTTGACAAGTGAACCTTGTATCATCACATAAAATTACTATTCCAAGTATTTTACTGTAAATACAAACCATTTTTACGATTCTACAGTGTTTCATTGATTTCCCTATATACTGTAAATGGGTATTAGACTATATAATAAAATACATTTTGCTTGGAAACTAAGGGTGATACATAAAAACTACGAGCAGATTTGGATTCAGCACATAAAAATCTATCAAGATCAGCTATTAAAATTAAAAAAGTTTTCAAAAAGGTTTTTTTTGTTGGCCTGTGTTATTTGTAATACTAGTGAATTTAAACTTTTATTTAATTATATTTTGTATATTTTCTTAAACTTTATTAAGAGAGATAACATTTTATATATTTAATTGTTACATATGTTTCTTAGATTGATTGAATTGTATATGCCGTAGATAAGGCTTATAAATTTGTAAAGAACGGAAATTCAATTAAAAGAGAATATTCCAATTCATAACATTTTTGGTTTTAATTTAAAAAAAAATTGTTAAGGTTTATTTTTTCGGTTTTTGATTATCTGAAAAATGCATTCTTAAAATCCTTTTGTTTATTTTCAGTTAATGAATATCAAAATTACTGAAAATAAATAAAAATAAGCATGTTTAGAACGCATTTTTCAGATAATCAATAATTAAAAAATTGTTATGGTTTATATAATAAATAATGTATATATATATATATATATATATATATATATATATATATATATATATATTATTTATTGTTCTTTTTGATTATTTAAATATTTTTAAATATATACATTTTTTTTAAGAGAAAATATTATGTCTTAACCGGGATTCGAACCCGGGTCGGCCGCGTCACTAGCTCGGTGCTCTAAACACTGAGCTACCAAGGCTCGCATCCAAGCAATACAGATTTATTCATGAAGTTAATTATTTATACTAGACAATCAAACTTCATTATCAGGAATAACAGGCCCCTTCATTATTGTCAAATACAGTTGTGCGTTACCGAACGGTATTGCGAGCTTGCAGGTCACGGCAGATGAAGGGGCAAAAGTTAAAACCTTAAAATCACTTAAAATTGTACCGTTATAACCCACGAAATTATCTTGGGTTCAGAGCATGGTAGAAAGTGTATTGTTTCTAAGCTCACGGCATAAGTCACGCCCAACCTCTAGGTTTATAAAGGTAAAAGATAAAAAATAATTCATTAGCCATGGATAAAATTTTGTATTCATTATTTTATCGTTAAGTAGAGGCAATAGATATATCATATCATATATACATTTTTTTTAAACATTACGATTTTATAGATTAGAAAGCGTATTGGATCTTACACCGTCATTATATGTAAAGGAACATGAAATTAAACCAGATTCTTATAAAAAAAATAATTACATATTTGTTTTGTTAATATACTAGGTTATTTTATTTTTATTTATTGATTGAGAAGAAATAATGGGAGACACCACCGTTATAAATAAAGTAGTGACCTTGAATTGTAACAAAGTGACATCACTCGATGGGACTTTAATTACCCCTACCACCGAGCTGGCAACCTACGGAATCAGTACCATCTTAGATACAAAAGGGCGGAAGCAGGCTACTAAGCCGAGGACGACTCAATCAAGAAGGCGATCAGTCAAGCCCTTGGCCCTACATGAGGGCACTCTCGTGCCTTTCCTTACAGATTGTGCCACCTCTGAGCGATCGCTTAAGGCTACTCCGACCTGGTCCTAATTTGGTACAATAGAGAACACTAATTATCTGCTTACTCGACTTCATAATAAATCGAATTAGTAATGACGGGTCACTCTTATTAACGAAGTAATAAATCTACCCAATTTTAAAATGTCAGGTATGAAATGCCTGGTCTTCTAACATTCGGAGAGATTTACCATTTTTTATATAACACTTTTGGCTTTAAAACGGCTTTTGGCTTTTCGATTTATTATCAGCGTGCCTACGGTATGTACCATATTGAAAAAAAAGTATGTTCGTTTTTCTGTTCTATAGCAAAGAGCTGGTATTATGTAAATTATTTAGTCTGTTAATATGTAGGTTTGATCTTGCGACACCTCTAAATCCACCAGAGACTCACCTACTAAAAGGGTGCCCTGAATTGAAGTGAAAAACAGGCGGTTCAGCGTGATCTCGGACAAATCACCTCCCTACACAACCGTTCTCCTAGAAACAGAACTGTAACTATGTACACTATGTACTATGTATGAAGCCTAGAACCTTGATGGGAAGTAGTGGCCCAGGATTATTTTTTTATTTTATCCCTATTTTCAATATTATTTTATATAATATATTTTTTTAAATAATTATTTTTATGTATAATCATTTAAAAAAAATATGACTATACAAGTAGAAGGATGATACCTTCCCATTTTCTCCGTAATACGTTTTTTTTTTATTTTCTCTTAATTTTATAAGTCTCTTAGCCTTACATTCAAAATTCAACAATTACGGTATTTTTACAATTTTCTCTGTGTATTTATTTTTATTATTTATTTACAAGTTTTACTTTATCTACTATTGTTAAATATTCATTATTATTCTTAGTTATTGTAATTACTCTGCAACTATTTTTATTATTATTATATATATATATATATATATATATATATATATATATATATGTATATATATATATATATATGTATATATATATATATATATGTATATATATTCAATTAATTTTGTCATTACTATTATTACTGTAAATCTAACTATTTAGTTTTATCATTTTCAAGTTTTATTGTTTCTACTTTTGTTATCAATTCCCTTTTTAAAATACTGAAGCCAATATTATACATTGTATCTTGTTTATTAATTTTTTATAATTATTAATTAATTGTTGTTTTTTTGTTATTATTTAATATTTACGTTTGACTCTTGATTGTCATGCACGTCGGCCTAAAAGACCCATTGTGCTTGAGTCCTAAAGATCCCTACCATAGGTCTAGACCTCTGAGAAATTTTAGATAGTCTTGAAATCTTTTAATTTCTCTTCAAAATAAAAATATTTAAAAAAAAATTCTTCATATTTGAGAATTTACTTTGAAATAAAAAATACTAGAACATGCTGCCTAAAAATGAAGTTTGACATTTCACTTTTAAAATCTATAAAACTTAAATATTTAAAAAGAAAAAGGTTTAAAGAAAGTTTATGTTTTTGGCTGCAACAAAAAAATATACAAAATATATTAATATTGAAAAGGGAAAGGTAAAAAGTGGCCTTACACAAATGTTAAGACCGTAGGAAAATTCCAATGAAAAGCCCTAAAGTCTCTAAACTAAAACAGAAATTGAAAATATCTGTACAATATTTCGCCTATTGAGGCATCCTCAGGATAGAAAGAGAGTAACAGCAAAGCAAAGCATGAATAATGCATTCAAGAAACATCCCACCACCTCCAAGGCTCAAATGCAACTAATGGATCATAAGAAGGTTGCTCGACCCCAGCTGGATAAGGTTAGATAAAAACAGCTGATAAAATAAAAGCATATTTAGCTGATAAATACTTCAGAAATTGTATTGAAATTGAATATACACTCACCATCATGTTTTGCTTTGCTGTTATTATCTTTCTACCCTTAGGATGCATAGGCGAACTATTGGACAGATATTTTCAATTTCTGTTTTAGTTTGGAGACATAAGGGCTCTTCGATGGAATTTTTCCACGGCCTTATACAAAAGTTAATTAAATTGAAAATATCATAAACAAAAGAAAAAGCAAGTGACAGAAGCTTCTTCTAGAGAGCAAAGTATTTTAAAATTCCACGTTAATTTCTTTCTTTAATTTTTTTTTCCGTTCTCAAGTTAACTTCGAAGGAAATAGTTAACTAAGCAGGTTGAATACATAAGGCAAATTAAGTAATTTAAGTAATTGTCTTAATTAACAAGTTAAAAGCAGCTTTCCCATTTAATCAACCTTATGATACGAGTATTTACATTGGACTTAATGATTTAATAGCATCCAATTAGCTGAAACGACAGAATAAGTTAATCATGTAATCCATTTTTATGGTACAATAATTAGTCTTATAACTTCTATTATGATTAATTCCATCTAAATGTCAGTTATTATAGACCATTTACAACCTGCCAGTATAATTGAATGTACGACAGTAATATTTAATATTAAAATAAACAAAATATTTAATATTAAAATTATATTTAACTTATAGTAATTACATTTACTAACGTTCATTTAACTCCTTGTTAATAATATTTGTCTAAAACATAATATTAGTTTAGTATATCAATTATTTATTTACTATGCCTAAATACTTCATAGCAATGAAAATCTTTAGGTGTGAATATCTCCTAAACAAAATGTTCGCGGACAAACCTCCATAGATTTTTTTTTCTTTGCTTTGAGGTTTTTAGTCGATTTTTCAGTTTGATAACTTAACCCTGATACACCCTGTATAATGTATGTAATATACATAAATTCATAAAATTTTAATTATTACATCAAATAGATATGGTATTTGATGAATTTTCGATCTTATTCTTCTCATAGTACCCCAACCATCCCTAGCTCTACCCGAATTTTCTAATGAATATACCACATGACTCTAAATAATTCAAACAAACAGATTCGGACGTAGCGTCCCATTTATCAGAAGAGTTTTCCCTAACAATGGGACGAGGAAATGGGACAGAGGGGAGGAGAACGTTGGGACAAAAACAATAGACACAGGTTACTAATTTACATCCTGGGGGCGAATCCACCCCCTGCTTTTAGGAATCTCGTTTATTCCTCAAGCATTCATTGCTTTGTTGCCTTCTTCGTATTCTGAATCAGATTTCAACAGAATCGCTGCCATATCCCATTTATACAGTTCAGATTTGAAAGTAGCCACTTATAGACAACGGGCATACGTCCTTTTCTAAAGTAATAATATAAGCAGTAATAATCCTGTTGGAAAGCATTATACTAAGTAATCAGTAACACTATACTAAGATCTATTTGGGCATATTGAGCAGAACTTTGGGGTTCAGCGAAACAGTTTCATATCCACGAGATACAAACAATACAATTCGGTGATTAATCGTTAATGCTCATTGGCTCCGTAACAGAGCACTTAGTTGCCATGACAAAGATTCCGGGTTCAAATCAGCTGGCAAGACTTTTATTTAATCTGTTAGCAGTGGGAGATGGATCCTTTGAGATCTAGAAAATCAGAACTGAGTTTTAACCCTTCACCTGTTGTGATACAGGTTTTTTCTTTTTTTCCCTGATTCATCTCGAATAACGCTATACACAATGACATGAATATTCCCTCTATAAATCGTATATTTACAACAAATACACAGCATTACTCTCATCAACACAAAATCACCAAAATCCACTTGTTCTTCCTTTGTCTATTACCCGGGCTTGCTTTGAGAAGATTAGAAAGACAATGTCCAAGTTGCCTGCTCAAGAAGTATTGATTATTTCCAAAACTTCATGTTGTGACCAGGTTTGTAGGTTTTAGGCCCAAATGAAGAAATAAAAAAGTCCATATAAAGCGAAGTTGTATTAATTAATCAAAAAACATAACGTAAAAGCACCAACTAAAAATAATTGAGAAATAATTAATTTTAATAAGAAACAATAAATGATTTTTGTGACTGGAAAGTGGTTTTCTTCATGGTAATAATTACAAAAGATGACAGTCCAGTATCTTAAATACTGTAAAAATAATAATAAAAAAAAAAGTTATATAATTCTATTTATTGCCAAAGCTGAGCCGTTAAAAGAAATATACTAATATTAAAAATCTTAGCTACTTCTTGGGCAAATAAAAACTTAATCGAGATATGGGTATGCATCCAAACAAGGTGATAGCCACAAAATGAAATACAGATCTTGGGCTTCAAAATGTCTTCAGTCTGCGTCGATAGGTAGCAGCACCGCATGGACTAGATAAGCGCTAAAAAAAATGAAACTTGCTACAATGTTCCTCCAAATAAAGAACAAAAAATAAACACTTAGACATAATATGCTGGATGTGAACTAGCGCAAGTGCAAATCTTACTAATATTATAAATGTGAAAGTTTGTATGTTTGTCTCTCTTTCACGCAAAAACTACTGAATGGATTTGGATGAAACTTTACTGTAATATAGGTTATACAGCAGAATAACACATAGGCTATAGCAAGCGCGGATTTAGGGGGGAGGGGGCACGTGCCCCCCCCCCTCCCGCCGACAGTTTTTTAGGTACTGTGGAGAATCCATTATAGTACATAAATAAAGGAAAATCACACGATAATTGTGGTTAAAATAACAGAAAGGACAGGAGTGAAACTATTTGTTTTGATATCCTACGAATATTATAAATGCGAATGTTTGTTACTCATTCACGCAAAAACTACTGAACGGATTTGGATGAAACTTATTGAATAAAATAGATTATACATCATAGGCTACATCAATGGCAGATTTATGTGGGGTCACGTGGGCATGCCCTCCCCCGTTATAGTACATAATTAAAGACAAATCAGGAACTTAGCCTCTTGAAATTTGTAGATAGGTTCTTTGTATAGTTTAAGAAAGAAATTTGGATAATTCCACCCCAAGAGTTTCCCTTTTAATATAATGGGGGTTCAAAGGTTGTAGAGAATCCGTCAGTTTTGAAGTTAGACATCTGAAATTATGGATGTACGAGTAACTTATATTTAAAAAAAATAATTAAATTATTTATTAAATGATGATAAATTAAATGATCTTTCACGAAACTTTATACGGCAGGCCGAATTCCACGCGAGCGAAGCCGGGGGCATAAGCTAGTGTAAAATGAAATAATAAGAATATATAAAAACCACAGTAGGTAAACCTGAATGCTTATATCTGAGACCATAACCTAGAAGAACTTAACGGACTTCAAATAAATGTAAAGATGATTCTATTTATGTTGGAAATCATCCCTTTTTATGGGATATAGTATATTTCAGTTCTGGTTGTTGACTGTATTTATTGATATAAATTGATAATAGAATAATATACTGAACATAGATTTGGATGCAGTGAAGAACAAGGCATCATATAAATTATTGTATTAAATTTATAATGGTAACATTAATTATATAGTTAGTCTAGCTCTAAGTAATATAGATGTGTGAATGACATGCTCTCTGCCGTATGTGAATGCATTCTTCGAATAATGCCAACGCAATGAAGTAAAATGGTCTAAGAGACTCAATTTTTGTTATTATATTTTAAGAAATATATTTAGGGACCACATGTGGTGTAGTGGTGAGCATAACAACCTTCTATGCCCCGAGTTGGTTTGTCCGTAGCATGGCTCACAGCATTAGGATTTTAGGATTTTTTAAAGGGAGTACAGAATCCTTAGTTATCGTAGGGGTCTTTATATGATTTATACTGGCGGACCTGAACATGCTCGTTAAAGATCCCTATCCTAATTAAACCTGAATAGGAAAAATTTATGCTCCCACTGTAGCTTCATTCAATTTGTTATAATAGCAAAAAATTGAAGTGAAATAAACAATCAAATAAGATATTTATATGTGTTTATTTGATGTATTAGACTGAAGAATAATTAATATGAAGTAAATTGAAGTACAACGGGAATTTGAAAGAAATCTCTGATATTAACATAGCGTTTGATTTATTAATTTTAAGGACATATGAAATATCTTTCTCTTAAATACTAAGCAAATATACAAGTGATAAAATGATTAAACTTAATGTTAGCAGTTCTACAAGAATGACTTAAAGAATAAACATGCAAAATAGCGAGTCTCTTAAATGGACGAAATAATGATAACTAATGAATTATGACAAAAGGGAGTAATATTACAATAGCGATCTAATGAACAAAGATAATTAATGACTAATAAAGATATGAGGTTAGCATGAATATGCGATCTAATAATAATGATACTTAATAATTAATACAGAAGATTAACATTGAATAGGAGCAATAATAAACATTAACAGAAATTGCTCCATGCTAGCATTATGGCCAAAGATATAATAAAAAAAAAACATAAACAGGAACGTTATAATGAAGAATTCAAGAATAAGGTGAAAAGATCTTCGCCAGTGATCATGAAGGGATAATAGGTATGATACCATTAATTAGTTTGAATTGTCTTTTGGTACCATATTAAGACAATGAGTCGTTGATCATCAGCAGAAGTATTAGTTGGCGATTTGAGGCCTTATGATAATGAAATGGGACTTACGATTGGTGTGATCTATACCCAATTATCAACTCAGCATCACCACCTTGCGCCTCAGCAGAGCTCCTGGCGAGTGACAGGCAGTAAGACCTCCTGGACGTTCTCATGAAGAAATAGCGGATTGAGAGCGGCAAGCGGCCGTAACTACGATGTTCTTGGATGATAGATCAACTCGGCGTCCATCCAGCAAGTGAAGCGACGCTCAAAGCCTCACTCCCCCCTCTCCTTTGTTTTTGGCGGTAAAACTATATCCACTGATATTAGAGGCAAGGATCGGTTTGTTCCTACTGGCGGGTAGTACACGGTCGCGGCTAAACAATATGTATATCTAATAATAATAATATCAGGCGTAAAAACTCGTCACCGATTCTGGGCCGCCTGCGTTCTCCACCAATCAGCTCTATTCAGCGCAGTATCCCTCCAGTTTCTAGAATTAAGAAGGGTACGTGCATCCTCCTCTACAGCTTCCATCCACCTCACGTTTGGTCTCATTACTCTCCGTGTGCCATAGATTCCCTCCGTGAGAATCTTCTTGGCGATCCGAGTGTCCTCCATCCGTGCCACGTGACCTGCCCATCACAGTCGGCCAAGTTTGATTGTCCTGACAACAGCTGAGGTGTTATAGAGGTCCTATATCTCCCTGTTGTACCGCCATTTCCTTATTACACCCACTTTTATTGGGTCCGAAAATCTTCCTCAGGATAAAGATTAAGGCCTTCTCTCGCCATAATTTATGAAAAATTCTAATAATGATCTTTTAAACAAATAAATAAAAATAAAGTTTTTTAAAATGTATTCTATTTATTTACATTAAGTATACTAGGAAGGCCCATTTTGAAAATCTATTTAGATTTTAAGAGCATGAAAAACCACTTTAAAAATCCTTAAGCGATAGATTCTTAAGTGCCTCGCTGAAAATACTAAATAGTGGTTACATCGCCTAATGTAGTAAGTATGATAAAAATAATTCATATTTAACAGTGTAGAACGTCGTGCCATATAATTTTTTAAAAGCTAAAACTACTATTACTTAATTAGTTTATTATAATGCTTATATGATTATAGATGATTATGATTATAGATAATCATACTGAGACATAGTCTTTGAAGGAAAATTGAGAGAGGCTATGGAAACCGTGTCAGACCATTAATATCTAAAAAAAAATTATCAAACGAATGATCATGCTTTATTAATTAAAAAAATTAATAGTTTCTGTAAATATATTTACTGATATTTTTTATTTAGAATATAAAGTTTTCCTTCTTCCGAAATTCCTTGAATTTGGCAATTTACAATTTTGTAACAACTACTTAATACATGTTGAAGTAAAACAATTTACACTGCAAGTTGAATTAACATAATGAATAAAAGCTGTAATATATTTATAACAGTAGGAAAAAGAAAAAAAAACCTACACAAAATAGAAAAAAAAAATAACAGTAAAATAAATAAATAAAAAATAAGTATAATATTTGGTAGTAAAAATAAACAATTTTAGTACAATATTTTTTCCATTTAAGAAATAAATTCGCTTATAATTGATAAATTATTATAATGTAATATATTAATTATATTTATTCTAATAGTATGTATGTATCGTCTTAAGATTTGTTTGTAATAACTGTCTATTGATTGCATCAAGGGATTTCCATAGTTTTTGGTTGAGTTGAAAAAGTTCCAAGTCTGAGAGTGAATAAACTGTTTAATTTTTGTAGGTCTAAATCAAGTATCATGTCGGTTATTTTTGTGTACCTGGGGTAGTCATTTATGATTCTCATACATAAGTTCTGTCTTGTATTTACTGATATTCATTATAATAATATAATGACTAATAACCTGTTCAGTATTTTGTCTACATTAATTATTAAAAATACACTTCACTGAGTAATTTTCAGCGTGTAGAGTCCTTTGTTGCTATACTGAAGGATCTAGTAGTTCCTAGCTCTATAGCTCTGGATGTGACAGATAGATTATTTGATCTTATAGCAGATAGAACCCTCTGGGATATCTCCAGACCCTAGTGAGTCTCACCCAGCCTCTACAAAGTGGGTACCATTAATTGGTTGAACGTATTAATTTAACTCAATCTCGTACAAATCACTTCCTAGCCTAGTCTCTACTCAATCCAAGGTCCTTCATGGGTTATAATGGAACAGGTTTTTATATTGAGCATTTATTATGAGTTACGCTTATAAACATTTACTACAAACTCCTTAGGAGAAAAACTTATGCGTGATCCCGGAAAAGTCTAATAAATTTTTTTTTAATTTTTGGAAAAAAACCCCGCAAACTTTGTCTTTCATGAATGTTATTACGCCGGTTTTGAATTTAGAGAAGATTGCGTTTTCTGTCTCAGGCCAAGTCCTCGTTTGAGTATTATGTTGTTTATCAATTTAAATCGTTGTCGGTCGTATCGTGAACAGTCAAACAGTATGTGTCAGAAAGTGTGGCTCTGTCCATCTTCATCACACGTGTCTATTCTTATAATGTTGAACCGTTTCAGATAATGTCAGTCAGTGGATAGATTCGTGATGTAACATGTGAATCCTACCTGAGAGAAATTTTTTGACCTCCAACCGGACCATTCTCTTCCGCACGTTTCAGATAATGTTTTGTGTTTCTGTATTCTGTTAAAAATTGTGTTAATTTGAAGTCTGAAGTGTGTGTAATTTTTTTGTGTTATGCGAGGGATGTATCTGTGTAGGCTGGGTGATTTTGTCGATGTTGTCCAACTTGTGTTCCATTTTTTTATTGTCTCAACTGTTTCTTGAGGTGAGACATTGGGAACTTGTAAGAGGGCAAGAGCTCGCTGCTGGCTGCCTATTTGGCTAAACGGTATGTTCTTTCGTTGCCCTCAAGATGAGAAAATTCTGAAATATGAAAATAGCGTATACCTAAATTTCCCTTTATTTCTACCCCTACCGAGAATGAAAGCTCTCAGGAATGTAACGAAAAAAGGGACACAAAAAAAACAAAACGACATTAGGGTGGACGTAGATGGCTCCTTGGTGTCCGAGAATCGGAAATGGCTGAAGAACAAGTGTTGCACCACCCTGATTGCCCAGATGGGATACGAATCGCTCTTTCTTCTAGTTCTAATCTTTCTTTCATCGGATGTTGAGGGGTGCCGCAAGAAATGATACAGCAGGAATTAATGTACTTCTTTTATCTTTAATATGTCTTGTTTAATATATATTTATCAGTCAGGGGTGTTTCTGATTCTTATTTGGAGCTTAGCTCACTATAATTTCAAATGATAATCTGCAAGCAATAGCTTCTAAAATAGGAAAAACTGTTTTACTGTGTTAAACCATTAAAGATTTACGTCTACCGCAGCGCTAAGCGGGCTACCGGCCTGTGCTGCATACTTTTTACCTGCATTCCATCCTTCATTACGCCCCTTTACTACAATCTGTTAACGTGTTTCAATTTTTCCATCCTCTTTTTTGATTCGGGCTCTGGAACGACACTGGCGGAGTTCAAACTTTTTTCTTTTTTTATTAAAAAAAAATTGTTCTTAATACTAAAACTTATTGCTTAATAATTCAATAATTTCTTAATAATAACCAGTAGATGAAGCAAGGCCGCGTCGTCTATACTCGCCTTTAGCAAATAGATAGAAAAGCAGTGCGCCGGCATATATCGTCTTTAGCAAAGAGGGCACGTTCCCTTGCGCCGGCATATATCGTCTTTAGCAGTTAGAGGGTTAATATATATTTAAATTTCAAGGATAGCTTACTATAGTCATTGTATATTCTAAAAAATTGGTTTCGTACAATGCGGTATTTGGAAAGCTATTATGGGCACAGTATTAATCCTTATCAACTTATATACTTTAGGTATCTTCAGCATTTCATCCAAATCATTATAATATTTTACACAACATAATTTAATTGAATATCTTAGGCTCAGTGGTAGAGTATTGAGTTGCCATTCCGAAAATCCTGGTTCAAATCCCGCTCCTGGCAAGACTTTTACTTAGTCTGTTAACACCCGGAGATGGATCATATAGGATCTAAGTCCCTCAAGGGGCTCAACCAGCTTCTATAAAGTACTTAAAATAAGAGGAAAAATCTAGCGGTTGAGCGTGACAAATCACCGTTGTCGTTGAAGCAGTACTGTACCCAACCTTACAGGTGTTTTTCTTAGGAATTATCGCAAAAAACTAAATAAATTCGTCAATAAAATACTTCTTTTTATTTTGTTTTCATGTTTATAATATCCGTGTATTAAAATACATTAAATTTCTTCATGCAATGTAGACGTTATATTGCATTTAAATCTAATCCACAAATTCGACGCATCATATATAACAGACAAAACATATACAGGTATAATATGCTCTACTACCCGTGCAAACCCGGGACAAGTCGCTAGTATATTAATAGATTATGTGATCAATTATAAAATTAAAAATTAATCGGCAAGTTTATTTTTATCTAAACATAAAATTATTATATAAAATTTTCTCTAAACAAAGAACGTAATCTCATTGAATATTAACTCTCCCGTATGCTCAAGATGATAAGAAAGCCTATGTTGCTCTTTAAAAAATATACCTGAAGCACCTTCCCAGAAAGGAAAGAGTTGATCTCGAAATCCAATCTCCGGTTCGGGAGTAAAATCTCTTGGCGATAGTACTGTCAATAATACACTGCTCCCACTTCGAGAATATTCACTCCAATGTGAAAGGGTTCTCATTTTCTTAAATTTAGTATGTGATTCGTATATCCTTCGCGCGAACGTTGTCGTTATTTTTTGGTAGCTCAGTATTTAGAGCGATGAGTTGTTATGCTGAAGTTTACGAATTAAAATTTGGCAGTAACAGATATTAATTTTGAATAGGAACGATTGGACCCTTGGGCACAACCATCCTCATTGAGAGAATAGCCTTAATTAAAGGAAAAACCTGACGGTTGAGCGTGTTTCAGGCAAGTCACTTCCCGTGCTATTGCTATAGAAACAGTGCAGTCTCTATCATGTACTAAATTAGTAATTGTAGTACAGGTTCAGGTTAATTCTACTTGTTGTAGGTAATATTAGTTGTGGTTTAATGATGCATTTATTTTATACCCATTCACCATTTCCTTAACTTTGTTATTCTTTATTTTAATATTTTATAAATGTATCATATAACCGATTTTTTTTTTTTAATTTTCCTATACTCTTCATCCATAATTAAAGTTTGGATATTTTATGTATCATACTGACTATAAAAATATATAATATACGGAAATAAGTTGTTCCTATCATTAAACATTAAATAATGCATTAGAATTTAAAACCGAAACAACTGCCAAAATAACGAATTAATGCAGGTATCGGCAACTGCTGGTCAAAATCAACCAAAATGTGAGAATTCGAGACGCTCGTGTCATATTTATATAGATATTTTTATATTAATGCAGTATTTTACTAAATAATAGGGTGTACAAAAAAATGGCAGTTTTATCAATTTTTATCAGTTTTTTTTTCAATTTTAAAATTAGTTTTATTATAAAAAGAATTAATATTTATTAGAAATTATACTACATTAAATATTTTAAAATATAAAAATATCCGTAATAATATAAATGTTAGGTAAAGTAATAACTGCCATTTTTTTTATTGACCCTATTACTTTATCAAGAAAAAAATGACAAAAAAAAATAATGAACCTTATTTATAAATAATAAAATTTAGCTTGTTAATTTTATCCACTTCAGGCTAGTCGGCTTATTAATATATAATTAATATATATAATATAATATATAATATTTAATAATAATATTAAAGCATTAGGATGCTTTAAGTCGACTGGTAATCTCACTAAGTGAACAGGATTTATGCTACGAATCCTCCTGAAATTAGGGACAATTTATTCTAACGCCTCGAAAATATCATTAGGGCCGAGGAAAAAAAACAACAGCGAAGCTTTTAGATTTTTTTTGATAACGTAAGTAGAATTTCCTAAAAAATATAAACTATGTCCTCAGGTAACAAAAACTAATTAAACCAGTGAAATGTATTTTTATGACATTGGGAATTCATGAAATGTAATAAAATGTTTTCTTTTTTTTTTTTACAGAAAACGTTAGTTGTATTGTCAAGGCATTAGGAAGCGCTTAATGTTTTTTTTTTCTTCTTTATACACACTAACGTAACTGGTTAGGAAGCGAGAGAAATCTGGGTGTAGAGTGCTGAGCTGTTATACTGGTTTAAATCTGTAGCAGGTAAATTATTTAATCTATTAACAGGCAAGGGTGGACCCTTAGATCTCCGTGCCCTCCTGGGACTCATCCAGCCTTTTTAATTTAGAAACCTTTTTAGGGCGAAAACCCAGCGGTTTTACGTGATCTAATACACAACGTCTGACGGTTCACCTGTCTAACTGATGATGCCTAAATTGGCGAATTGTTGACTGATATTTTAGCAACTGAAGGCTTTATATTTTGGATTTTTTCCAAGTATAGACGCGTTGTGTCAAATTTCGTTTACATACAAAAATGTTTGATATCAGAACTACTATGCGAGATAGCTCAGTGTGTCTATCAGGCTATGCTAGATAAATTGTTTTATTAGTTAACAGGCATGGATGGATCGTGTGGGATCTACTGGGGCTCACCCAGCCTCTATACATTGATTGCTCTTAATTCTTCAGCGTGATCAAGGACAAATCACTCCCTTACACAAACGTTGTCCTTGAATCATTTTAGTCTCTACCGTGCACTAGACCCAAGACTTTCATGGAGTTGTTAGTTGAACAGGTTAGGTTAGGTTTTTTAAGAAATGCCACTATTGCAAAATTCATCAGAATAATAATATGTTACCGTTTTTGAAAAGTTTTAATCAATGAAGAATTAGTGACAAATCGTGCGTAAATATGTTTAACTTGCGTAGTTTGGAATAAAATAAATATTATATATATATATATATATATATATATATATATATATATATATATATATATATATATATATATATATATATATTATATAAACCTGGTATTTATTTTGGGGGGCTTTTTTATTCGTTTAATATATATTTTTTGTTTGAATTTCGATTATCCAAACCACACTCGACGTAATTAGTTCAGATGATAGATGCTCTACTGTTTTTTTTTTTGTTTTTTTTTGCCGTCACGTTTTTATAACAATATGAAGAAACCTCGTTAAATCATTTTGTTAATTAAACATAAATATTAAATAAATAAAATGTCGTAAGTACGACATTTACTACATATATCGTCGTAAGTACGACGAATAAATAAAAATATCAGTACGAACTTTACTGAGAAATAAAAAGGTACAGAAATCAATAAATTACTTGCAACTGTGAAGTTATAAATTTAATAAAAGCTCCCTTGAGTCCCCTTAATTAGTAATTAAAAGTACAATCATTTCATAGAAGCAATAATGTTGAATTAATCGATAATTCGATTTCTAAAACATCGATATTGGTTTTTGTTTTTTTTAATCCAGTTAACAAATAATACTCCTAATGACTTCCCTTAACAATAGAGTACAAAGCGAATCGTTTAAAACGGAATTTAAAAAGCTCCTTTTCCAACCTTTCAACATTTTTAATTAGTTTCATTCGTTCGATAATTTATTCTAGTCCTTAATAAATCCACCTTGACCAATAGATTAATTTTATTCCATCCAAATCATAATTGCTATCTTTAAAAAGTACTTTGTAATCATACTTGAATGTACGTTATATTTTTAAAAAATCCTGTACCGCTACAGCTTCAGTACATGTTAGAGACGGTACTGTTTCTAGAAAGATTGTGAAGCAAAATGACTTGCCTGAGACCACGCTCAACCGCCAGATTTTCCCTTATTCATGTTACCCATTTTATAGAGGCTAGGTGAACCCAGGAAGATCTTTAGATTCTACAGGGTCCACCCACCCGTGGATGTAGGCAGATTATATAATTTATTTGTCACAGGCGGATTTGAACCGGAAACCTATAATTTAGCTTAGCAGCATTCTACAGACACCCATTCCCAAACTTATATAAAAAAAAATCATAAACATAAAGCTAATGAACATTTGATTTGATTGAGTAATAAAATGAATTTTAATATATCTTATTTAATTATTTTCGTATCGAATCCAATTTATCGGCTTCTATTACTAACGGTACAATTTTATTAATAAACCACGACCGAAATAATACAATACATTTTATTACTAAAGCAATCAAAGTTCCAATTATACATAACTTTATTAGTTTTAGGGAACAGTAAAATACTGGAATATTTTTTCATTGCTCTACAGTTTTAAGCATTCTCGTTATTTTATATTATTTTATTTTTATATATGACTCTAAACATATGACGAAACAGGGTAAACAAGTATATTTTTATTATGTTTTCAGGATTTACTACAACCGCTATATAATTTTATAGACTACAGTTTCTATACAGTGCTCATATCATTTTATATGTTATTTCTTCATGATTTCATTTAATACGGAGAAGGAAAAGGTTCGGGTGGAGCTAATCATTTCATTAATAGTATAACTATTTATTAATAACCGATGATTCAACCCAAGTTATAGGTCTTCTTCAGGGCTGAATAAGCAAGACAGAATGAAATATTTAAAACATAAAATTTAAAAAAAATATTTTTAACTAAAATTATAGGATATAAATCAATTACAATAATGATTAAAAATATGTGTGCAAAATAAAATAATTAGGGTAATATAACAATTAGTAGTTAAAATAAAATAATTCCAGTGATAGATACAACGAAAATTGGGAATTGAAAAATGAAAATGCACAAAATTAAATTTTATTTATTTATTCAAATTTATTTTATTTCTTTATAAATATGGATGTTGTCATGAGACACATTTCATTATATATATATATATATATATATATATATATATATATATATATATATATATATATCTAATTTGTTTTACTGTAATAATTAAAAATTGCTAATTTTATACTAGAAAAAATCCTGTACCTTTGCAATGCTTGATGATTCATGGGTTCAGTAACTAGACTGTTTTGTTACTAGGACAACGATTGTGAGGTGTGGTGATTTGCCCGAAATCATCACAACCCTAATTTATGGTAACGACTTTATAGAGGCTGGGTGAGCCCTAGGAGGGCCTGTCGACCCCACAGCGTCCATCCGTGGCTGTTGACAGTTTATATAATTTATATGCCACAGCCGTATTATAACCCAGGACCTTCAGCAAAGGAACTCATCACTCTACACACTCTGCTACCCCGCGTCCTTCTGATATTATTTCAAGTGATAATATAAGTTCTATTAAAATTCTATGTAGTAATACCATATTTATTTTTTGTTTGTATGAGGATTATGCTTTCAACCTGTTATTGATAGTTAGATAAGTGCCCAAGTAAATCACCTACTACCGCTATCAGGTGTCTTTTGTTTCGATTAAACGTTAAATTAACATTTGGAAATGAACTGGTGACTTAACTGAACTAAAAAAGAACGTAATTGCAAAGACCTTGTTCTTTTATGTGACCCTCTCAAGGACTTGGGTGGTACCAGTTCAGTAGTGGTACCAGGGAAAATACTCTCCACCAAAATGCCTCGCCCCCCCCACCTCCTAGCCCTTATAGGGTTGGCCCTTCGACCTCGTAATCCGGAATCTTGGTGAGGATTTCGTTGTTACTGTCGAAGGGATTCCGTGGCCCTCGTTGTGGCCCTTACAGTTCTCAACTCATCTTTCAGAAAAAAAAAAACAACAAAATAAAAAATAACTGGAAGGCAATCCGTTTTTATATGAACTTTCACAATATACATCTAATATTTTGCAACCTGGAAACTCTGTAGAGAGAAAGATAGAATCAATATTCGGATCAAGTAATTTTCTAAAAAAAAAAAAATTAAATTGATTTAATGACATTAATGTTATATTGTCTATTCTATGTTCATCGACTCGAATAAGCAAACAATGTTGAAAGGAAAAAAACAAAACGTTATAGGGAAACGTGTTCGATTATTTTAGCGTGATAGGGTTATAGATTACTGGTCTATCTACCCGGGATGTCGGCTGATAAACTATTTATTTTAACTATTATATGGAGACCCTACTGACTGAGGCTCATAGCCTCTATCTTGTAGGCACGTCATACCAAAGAATATCACTACAAACAAAGACCTATACCACTACAACCCGTGAATAGTCTTCTGTTCAGTACATGGTGCAGACTGTACTGTTTCATGACAACGGACAACGGATGCGCAGTGAGGTGATTTGTTCTAGAATACCCTCAACCGCCAGATTCCCTTTATTTTAGATACCCATTTTATGGACATTTCGGCCATAGAGATTGGCCGAGCCCTTGGAGGGTCCTAAATCCTATATGATTCATCTCCGGCTGCTAACAGACTAAATAAAATTCTTCTCAGCTGCGAGATTTGAACCAGGATTTTCGGCATGAAAACTCAGTGCTCTACTCCACTCCCCAGCATATGGCTCGTTGATACGTATATACTGCGCAATAATGAATAGGGATATTGCTAATTTTGTAGTATATATTTTACCTGGCATTTATATTAAATATATTTTATAAATACATTGTGGCTCGGTGGTAGATCACTGAGTTGCCATCCGGAAATCATGGTTCAAATCCCGCTGCGGGCAAGACTTTTATTTAGTCTGTTTGTAGCCGGAGATAGATCATACATGATCTAGGACCCTATTGGGGCTCACCCAGCGTCTATAAAATATTATAAAAATAGGATAACCAAAATAAGGGGGAAAATCTGGCGGTTGAGCGTGACCTAGGACAAGTCTTTGCAGAACCGTGGTCCATGAAACAGTAAAGTTGTAGTGGCACAGGTATAACAAAAATAATATTAAAATGGTAGTCAAAGTAAAAACAACAAAATTAGTGGTATTCCTATTCATTTTTGCACAGCTTAGTTAAATTGTCCGTTGTGATTTATACTGTATAACGGTGTGTCATTCAAATTTAATACGAGTTCTGATTGGTTCAAAAAATATTGCTATTTTTATTTCAGAATAGTTTAATATCTATTGAAAATTTTGGAGTCTTTCATTTGGAAAAAGCTCAAGTGGTTTGAAATTCAGTTGAAAGCAGAAGAATAAGGTGAAGATGTGAGAATGAAATTGAAGAACTGGGAGGACTTAGCCCCAGGAGAAGTGCAAACTAAGTTCTGAGTGGCTTAGAATATTTATCACGGAAGGTTGTGAAAAAAAGTTTTACACCCCGGGGAACACTCTAAGCACACATAACTTGTTCAATCTTCACCTTTACTCGTATTTGTCTTTCAAAGGTGCAATTTTTTCCCTATAAAACCTTTTTATTATTGTTTCAATAACGGTAGTAATTTAACATTAATATCAATCTATTTTTTTCTTCTTAACAATGCTCTAATACCTTGTTTTATGATAATAATTAAGGATGCAGCTGGACTTCTATAAGAGCTCCTAAAAAAAAGCAAAAATTGAAAAAGAAGAAAGACTAATTTATATACTTATAAATATATATAATGCCATTAAGGAAGGCAGCCATCCAATCAATAGGTTAAGGAAACCTACTATTAGTGGAAACTCCTGTTAGAAAAAAAATTAAAAATCAAGAAAATACCTTAATATTATATATATATATATATATATATATATAGCACTAATTACTTATTTTTATGTTGCCTCAGGGTAGTAAAGACATAGATGCCCTGTGGAATCCTCCAACTATTATAAGCTACATCTTTCCTCTAAAAGTGAGTACCGTTAATTAGGGAGAAAATTTGTGGTTGAGTGTGATCTCGGTGAAACCAACAAAAAATTTTAAATGTATTATTTAAATAAAATGAAATATATTTCATTATAAATATAACAAGCATAGTAAATATTAAACTTGTGAAACAGATCTTTTCTCCCTTTTTGACAATTAATTTTGAGGTTTTTACTTTTGCCCCTTCATTTGCTGTGACCTGCAAACCCTCAATGTAGTTCGGTAATGCGCAACTGTATTTCAGTTTAATGAGGGGGCCTATCCTTCCTAACAGTGAAGGTTGATTGTTTCATAAATTGTACATAAAATATGTATAAAACAATTATTCCATTTAGTTTTCATTGAGCAGAATTTGGTACAATGCAAAATTCAATATAACATTATTATTCTGCTAAGTAACTATAGGTTTTAGAAAGTTCAATGATTTTATTATTTCAATACTGATTAAAGAAACTTTCTTTTCAACCTTTGCATAGGTTGTAGTGCTATTTTTTTTCAATGAATAAAAAAGTTCAATGATTTTATTATTTCAATATTGATTAAAGAAACTTTCTTTTCAACCTTTGCATAGGTTGTAGTGCTATTTTTTTTCAATGAATAAAATATGATTAAATACTACAAAATAAATATAATTAATGAAATAAAATTAGAAACCTTAGGCTTAGAACCTGCAGGGTTGGCCTGTATTTAATCCAATACTATTCATATAATGTATTGGAGCTTGTTACTAATATTATTTATTTATTTTATCCTTTATTTATTACAATAAATAAAATTTAAAATAATTCATAAAACACCACACTTACCTACCTAGTCGATTGTGGTTAAAATAAACTCCGATTAATGTAAACAATCGCCTCGTAGAACTGATTATCATCGACTTAGAGACTGGCACTTAACGGCACTTGACATCACTCCAAATGGAACTTGAGAGGAGAAGCTAAAGTACTTGGAGTGAAGTAAGTCAAGAGTCTTACTGTCCATCCATCACGTGGCAGTTCTATTTTTCATCGTCTTGTTTGGATTTAACACGTGCCTAAGAGGCAATATAGGGGACTGTAAAACAGCATTAATAATTAAATTTAATTCTTCAAATGATTTGATTTATAAAATAATTTAAAGCAATTCCAAGGCTTCTCTCTAATTCGACTTAATTATAATTATAATTATTTTCGCGCGGGGAGGATGTTTAGGCCCTTCAAGTTAATTGACTAAAAATGAATAAATAAAACCGCCTTTTGTACCTTCGATGTAAGCTGTGAACACTTAGAACCCACTCCTAGCGGCCAGTTTAATCCAGTACGACTATGTCGAATATCTCCGCCACTCTAAGAAAATCAGGATCCACTTTTCCATATTCCTTTCCTTTTTTTTCCTTTCATCCTGAACTACAATAATCTCTTTTAATACCTGTGAGCGCCGCACGAGAGTGGTAAGTCAACCGCATTTAATTCGTTAATTTCTTCCCTTACCAAATTTAGCAAGGGTGGTCCTCCAACCGCAATCGCCAACTATATTTTTTGCGAAACGTAGTTAGTTTTTTATTTTCACTATTTTATTCATTGAACGCATTTGTTTTGTTTATTTACTGAAATTTAAAAAATATCATATAATCGTTGATTGTGGGAAATGCCAGAAGGTTAATATAAGTTGTTTAACCGCGATAGATACTAGGCTTTATTAATATACTTCACCGCCAAAACGAAGGAGAGGGGAGAGCGACGCTATGAGTCCTCACTCGCTGCCTGACTGGCCTGGATCCACGACCATCGCACACTGCCGCTTATCACTCCGCTTTCAAGCCGCTATTCCTATGAGAACGTCCAGAGGTCTTAAAGCTTGTCACTCGCCAGAAGCTATGCTGAGATGCTAATTGGGTATACATCACACAAATTGTAAGTCACATTTCATTATCATAAGGCCTCAAATCATCAACTAATTCTTCTTCTGATGATCAACGTATTACATGGTACCAACCGGACAGTTCAAGTTAATTAATGATATCATACTCATTGCTCCTTCATGCCGTGATCACTGGCGAAGATAATAATAATTCGCACATCTTCGCGCCTTATTGAAATCTTCATTATAACGTACAAGTCCATTTTGTTGTTATTATATCTATGGCCATGGAGCATTTCTGTTATTGTTAATTATCGCTCCCATTCATGTTAATCATTTTTTTTCTCTTTTTGTCTTATATTACATTTGTTCATTAGATTGCTAAGTTGCATGTTTAGTCTTAAGTTATTCTTGTAGAGGCTATTATTAATTTTTATCCTTTCTTACATGTATATTTAATAGTAGTTAAGAGAAAGATATGTCCTTAAAATTAATAAACGCTATGTTAATATTTGAGATTTCATTCAAATTCCCGTGGTACTTCCATTTGCTTCCTATTAAATTTTATTCAGTCTAATCACGCCTTAACATAAGTATTAAAAGGCAGTAAAATGTTAAAATATTATATTTTGCCCTTATATTATATTTTACCCTTCGAGAGTACCAGATGGAGCTCTGGCATAACCATAGCATTACCAAGGCTTCCTTTTTATTGTCATGTTTAGTTATAACAATAATAGGGTAATTAGTATTGTATGTTTTGAGCTGGAGTCCGTTAGTTGCGGCCGGACCCGACAGAGGGGACCATCCCCAACAATCCCCAAACTAGTTATACCAAGTTCGCAACAAGTTTTGCTTAGTGTTTGCCGAGATGGCTGATCCCCTTGTCCCATAGCAACCTCTGACAGTTCATTATGCAGCAAGTAGTTGGAACCTTGTAATTGAATGTTTCTCATCCGCGAACTACAGAAGAGATATGAATTATCCTTGAAAACATGAACTTGTTTAACAAAGGAAGGATAAACGGTGACAGAAATGAAGATTAAAACTAATTCAATTATAATAAGCAATAATAAAAAAAAGTATTTCACCACACCATCTTGCCTGGAATACCAGCCTTCAAACTCTAGAATTTAGCGTATACATAATCGGTATGCTGCTGCGCTCTAACGTAACCATTCGACTAATTTATTTCGATCGACAGTGAATTTTTTTCACAAAAAAAAAAAAACATTTGGTTTCCTTTAAACATGTCTACAGTGCCTACAAAAATTGCTTGTAGGTACTGATTGGGTACCTCGATCACTGGCAAGATTTATTTGTTAATAATACAATGTATCATAATATAAATATAATAGATATATTACTATAATAGATATAATATTACATTTAATTTATTTTTTTTAGTTTACAACCATATTGGAGCACTTCAATCAATGCTCCATGTACATTATATCCTTAAAAATATTAGTGTCCTTTGTGTAGTCCTCTTCTGTTCCCAAAACTTCATTCTTCCAAACCTGGCTGCCCTTTCATTGTCCGTAATGGTGTATTGTTTCCGTACAGTAAAATTAAAAATACTTAAGAAAAATTGAAATTAATTTTACATCATTTCAATAACTATAGAAAAATTAACCGCATATAAAAACTTGGATTTTGTAAAATTTCTGTTATTATAATTGAATGAACTCTTATTAGCATGACGACAATGTAAACTATTAAACACCAAACTTTACAACTTTCAACTCTCCCCCT
Organism: Arma custos; assembly: GCA_037127475.1. Classification (NCBI taxonomy): domain Eukaryota; kingdom Metazoa; phylum Arthropoda; class Insecta; order Hemiptera; family Pentatomidae; genus Arma; species Arma custos. Next base: position 67,737,915 of record CM073765.1, on the reverse strand, counting down.
GCTTTGAGCACATTTAACAGGATGCCTGTTTAATGCTGTGTAGATTTATTGAGTGGTGTTGTGATATTATGTAGCAGGTAACATTAGGGGATTGATATAAGAACTATAAAACCTCGAAAAGTCGCCAATGGATGAGAAAAACATTTATTGACTGAATCCCAAGAGAAGGCTTTCCTATCAGTCCTTATTCTCTCCATCTTATCATTCTTTCGCTTGTCAGTTCATCTTTATCCCTCTCTCTTCTTTTTTTCCACTACATCGATCTTAATGTATTCTTCGAATATTTTCTCTGATGTTTGTTAGTTCCATCACTTGAATATCACTTTTTTCAATCTGTAATAACAAAATGTTGAAATCTCTTTTTGCTGTTTACAAGTTTCTTTACTTCATACAATGCTCATGAATACGTTTCTTTCCATTTCTAAGAAAATCTCCGACCTAGTAAACCCAATTGCTTCCGTCCCATATAATATGATAGATCTATTGCTTCATATGTCTAATTATAGCCTTTTTAGAAAGATTTTTGCTCATATATATTATAAAGAAAAGTCCTCTGCAACGTTTTTCTGTTCGCGGTAAACTCAAAAACTACTGCACGGATTTTCATGCGGTTTTCACCAATAGATATAATTATTCACGAGAAAGGTTTTGGTATATAATTCGTCAAGGTTTTTTGTAAATTAGTTGGAATGTAACGATCATTTTTGGAAGTGTTGGAAAAAGTATAGCTGCCAGGGAGGTTTCATTGGTGATACTGCCCAATCCCTTTGCCATATAAGAAAGCTACGCATGGTGGTATATTCCTCTTTTATAGATCTACAAAAAAGTCAGAGATAGCAAGCATACGTCTATCTTTTAAGGACAGCTTGCTATACCTATTTTTTTTTTCTAAAAAATTGATAACGTACAATGCGGTATTTGGAAAGTTATTTAGAGGAGCAAAGCATTAATCCTTATCAAGTTATATTCTTTTTTATCAAGTTACCTTAAGCTTTTCATGAGCATTGTTAATATATTTTATCCATATAATTTAAATGAGTATTTTATGGTTATCGCAAAAACTTAACGCGCATGAAAATAAATTCGTGAATAATGACTTTTGTTTTTATGTATATAATAAAATACATTAGACAGAGAAAACATGTAGGCATATTATGTTTTATTACCCGAGCAAATTGGCGGGTCGCTAGTATATATATATTATACATACATGGAAGGGGTATGAGTGCACCCTTTTCCACTTCCTGGAGAGAACCGATATTACACTCGGTAGCAACCGTTACGATCCAAAACTGCATGTAATTATAATGGTGACATTGAAATACTTTTAACCAGACACGGAATCTCCACCATTTTCAATCATAATATTCTAGGAACATGAGCTGTTGTTATGTACGTGTGTATATGTTTCGTCAGGAACTTGAATTACATGTTAAAAGCCATATTACTTATTGCCCTTTCTATAGACCTAGAAAACCAGTATGTATATAAAGCACTTAAGAACTCAATGGTTGAGATGTCATACACAAGGTCCCGGAATCAAATCCAGCTATGACAGATAATTTATTTAATCTTAGAGAAGAGATAGTTGACTGGAACTTCTAATGTAAGGAAGAAATAGTTGGGGGTGCAGTCAATGAAAACACCATAATAAGTGTATACTTATTTATTATGTGCCGACGTTTCGACCTACAATGTAGGCCATCTTCAGGGCTATAAGAGAGAAACAAACAGATTATATTTTGTAACTATTTTAATATTTGTTATCTTTAATTATCATATCTATTCATTATTTTATCATACCTAGTCACTATTTTAATTGTCTAGATTACATGTCACTATATTCTTGTTACTGCAACGTTTTTTATATTTTTGTTCTGTTTGTTTCTCTCTCATAGCCCTGAAGATGGCCTACATTGTAGGTCGAAACGTCGGCACATAATAAATAAGTATACACTTATTATGGTGTTTTCATTGACTGCACCCCCAACTATTTCTTCCTTAAATTTATTTAATCCTCTAATTCATACAAGAATGAAAAGACCTACTTCAACATTTACTGGACAAACGCTCTAAGCTCCCAATTACACAAGACTCATTTACATGACTTATCAGACCTATTAGGACATACGGGGTTGAGCTTTGGGGCTCTACTAAACCATCCGATTCATCTCGTATACAATCCTTACAATCCAAAATCCTTCGTAAAATCCTCATTTCTCCTTATTATGTCACAAACAAACTCATCCATCATGATCTTATATCCCATATGTTGCTGATTTGGTCCAAACTAGATACCTATCCTTCCATGGCAAGCTCCCTACACACTTGAATCCGCTAGTCAAGAAGATGGCCTCGAGACCTTCTACTATAGAATATACCTTATACTTTATTGGAGTGCTACCGATGGGTAGTTTCTCCACAAGTGTTTTTTGTTTTCATGTCATTTGTTCATATCAGCAAATTTACTTGATATAATATTATTACAGTTGTAAATATCAATAAATTAATCTAAAAAAAAATCCTTTAATAACCACGGATAGACTCTGTGGGAGCTGGAGACCCTTGAAAGAAGAGCGACAGGAAGTTGAACGTGATCTCCAACAAATCATCTCCCTGCAAAACCGTTATCCTAGAAACAGTACAGTCTCTTTTATTTTTTCTTTATCAAACATGTAATCATATGATTATATTTTCAAGAGTATATGACTCTCTTTTTATTAACAAACTTTATTTACATTGTTTCTTAATGATTATATAACACTTAAAAGTTTCAGTTTTTTTTCTCCAATTGTAGAAGCCATCATTGATAAATGAAATTCATTATTTTTACCTATCCTACGAACATCTAAAAACTCTGAGAACTTTTATATTTTGTTTAAGGCGATCTTGTAAAACTAAAACATTTAATAGTACGTGGTATGGAATGCAAGGTTTCTAAATAAAACGGCTATGCAAGGAGCTGCTTTGTCAGTAATTACTCTTAACGACAAAGTTTTCCTCTTTGAGGTTAGTGAGTATATTCAGTGCTAAGAGAATAAATTCTTTGAAAATAGGATAACATGGGCATTTTAAGTTGAATTTTTTATTTGAGTACTACCACTGGGTAGTTTCACTACTTGCCTTTAATGTATGCCATCATGTATCATTCGTTATATTTACATGTTTTATTTTTATAGTACAATTATTTCAAAGAATATTTTTTTATATTGAAATACATAATATAAAATAAAATACTTTCTATTTTTCATCGCTTGCCTCGTCCGCTCGGAGCTGCTACCTGTCGGGGTAGGCCTAAGGGATTTTGAAACCTACCCTCTTTGATCAATTTTCTGATCAACTATCGTTAGGTGTGGATGATTACCATTCCTCGGTATACTGTATATATTGCCAAGGAGTATCCGAAATGTTATGTAAATGCTATTTAACGAAATATAAAAAGGATATATACAATAGTAAAGTGTTAAATATGCTAAGCCATGTTTGATGAAGTAATAAAACTTTCTACGGAATTCTGTTTTGTTTTTCATTTATTCATTTGGATCTCGGACCTAAAACCTTCAAACTTGGTAGTATTAAAAATTGAAATAAAATTTATTTTATTCTCAACAACAGCGCCGTGTTTATATAATGCAAAGTGTTCCCAACAAGTTGATAATTTTGTTCGAATTGTGATCTATAGTAGGAGGGACATTTACAATAGAGTACCTAGGACATATCAGGAGGGTTTTCAGATTGTAGGTTAAATAAGTTATGTATCTGATAATACAGGTCTCGAACTCTGGAGCTATATATCAGTAATCCAACATCCTACTCCCTACCCTAAAAAAGATTTGATTTTTCCTTTTAAACTTGACAGCTTTACGCGATACGATGAACATAGAATCAATAAAGACAACACGGTGTTGGGATGCCTCGGCTTAAAGGGCTTAAGTGCTATTGTTGAACATGTGGACCTTGGGCCAATATTGATGTACAGTTATTAACTTCTCGAGAGCCTATCTCTTTCCATACTCCTTTATGTCACCATCAAATATTTTCATCCATAATGAAATTATAGCCCTCGTGTAAACCCCGGTTCCTTTATCAGCGTTCTGCCGAAACAATGAGAGTTACAAGAATAAAAAACCTGTGTTGCAACACCTGAAGGGTTTTGGGTTCATTTCTTTGTAGAGCCATTACCGTTTCCTGGGCAACGGTTGGGCAGGATGATGATTTGTCCGAGATGACGCTCAATCAGGCTTTCCCCCAATTAAGGGTGCCCATACCATAGAGGCTTGGTTAGACCTAGGAAGATCTCCAGATCTCACAGACTCCATGCTGTTAACTGATCAATAATTCGGATGCCAGAGCCGGATTCTAACTGAGGACCTTTGGTTTAGCAACTCAGCGCACTATTACCGAACTACGTAACTCCCTAGATACGAAAGTACTTACGACTCATTCAAAATATTTGAGACCACCCTTTCAAATACGTCAGATCCCACCTCCAGCAAAGCCTTTACTTTATTCTTAATAACATTCAAACCGAAAATTGACAATATGATTGATGGTATAAGGTTAATAATATAGAACAGATTCTGACGGGCCAGATATTTTAAAACCCAAGGTTTAATTTGGTAGAGTGGCAGCCATTAGTATTATCCATTAGGCCATGGCAGGAGATAAATTTAAGGACGTTTCAGATGTGTTGGTATGCGAGTTTAAAAAAATCTCAGAAGGTAGGAGAAAATGTATGAAAAAAATCTCTTGGCTCTTAGTTTAAAAGGATAAATACATAATGTCCAACACTCCTTTTTTTTATATCATTACAAAAAATATGATCGGATGAATATAAAATATTTTTTTAATATTATATTCTGAAAGTATTCAATATTATATATTGAAAAAATATTCTCATAAATTTTTTTAAGGAAAGAAAGTTACTTTAAGCAATAATGAAATGGTAAAAACAAATATATTGATTAAAACCCCTTATCTCTTAATTTAAAATCAGTTTTATAAATAAAATTTGTATCGCACTACCACAATGTATAAATGTTAATATGAAATAACTGTTTCATTCAAATTTTATTGTTCTAAATAAACAACACAAGGGAGGAAAATTTAAGAAGAAAAAAATCTATAAACTATTAATATAGAAAGAAAAAAAAATTCCAACGTTTTTTAAAATATTTTTATTATACAGAAAAATATCATTTTTTACAATATTTTATTCGTATAAAAATTTTTTTCACATAGGATTTATAACATAGAAAGTCAAAATCAAGTTAAACAATAATTAAATGTTAAGAACTATTAAATTTCATAAAACCCATAGTCCCTTAGCCCTTTTTTTTTTTAGAATAATTTACAACTGTAATTATATTACATTAAGTAAATCTGCTGTATGAACAAAGGACATGCAAAAAAAAGCACTTGTGGAGAAACTACCCATTGATAGCTCTCCAAAAAGTGTAATTCTATAGTAGAATGTCTCGAGGCCATCTTCTTGACTAGCGTATTCAAGTGTGTATGGAGCTTGTCATGGAAGGATAGGTATCTAGTTTGGACCAAATAAGCAACATAATATTCCTGGGATATTAAGATCACTTCCATTCACTTCAAACTCATCCATCACGAGTTTGTTTGTGACATAATAAGGAGCACTGAGGATTTTACGAAGGATTTTGGATTGTAAGGATTGGATACGAGATGAATTGGATGGTTTAGTAGACCCCCAAAGCTCAACTCTGTATGTCCAAATAGATCTGATAACTGTCATGTAAATGAGTCTATTGTAATTAAATGGGAGCTTTGGACGTTTGTCCAGTAAATGTTGAACTAGGCGAAAAAGTCGAGCAGTTTCTTGTCTTTACAGTCCTGTTTGAGGATTCCAAGTAAGACGTTTGTCCTGATGGAGTCCTAGGTCTCTTAGCTTAAAACTGTGTTATAATTAAATTTGCGTTATACAGTTGCAACAAATAGAGTAACTAGTTCAGACATATTTTATGTAGGATCTAGAAAAAAAATCCATCTTCACTCAGAGAAAGGATATGCCCCTTCAATAGACTCAAACACAGTTGCGCATTACAGCACTACATATCGGGTTTGCAGGTCGCAGCAAATGAAGGGGCAAAAGTATATTAAAATTTAAAGAACATTAAAATAAGTTTAAATATATTTTTAAAAATCTACACTACTATAAACCATTGAGATTGTTAGGTAGTAATGACCGTTTTCGAAGCGAACTATTGTTTAAAGAGGAAATTTGGCCAAAATCTAAACCAAACAGTTTTATCCACCAATTAAAATGACTGTAGAGGGTAAGAATGCTTAATTAGTTTGAGGATATATATATACTTTATACTTATGCATATATATTTATTTTCCGCTACCTGTAGAATACTGCACCGTACCTAAGGTCAGCTGAGAGAGGTGAGAATGAAATGTATTTTCTCCGTGAGTGCAGGCCTATTTTCTCCTAAATTGAGTTAAGAGTGTTTTCCAAACTTTTTATCACATTTCCTTGCCCTAACGTAGTTTTCGTGATTTTAAAGATAGCGGGAAATTCATTTGAACTTTTTGAAACCAGACCTAAGTCCATTTATTAATATATATAATTTTGGAAGAAGAGGAAAATAAAAACACAGGCACATATATATGCATATATATATATATATATATATATATATATATATATATATATATTTATCCTATAGGATCAGTGAAGAGAAAGGATTTGTCTGGCTGGAATGTGTGATGTAGAGAAGCGGGCGACCCGGGTTCGAATCCCGGCCAAGACATAATCTTTTCTCTTCAAAATTAAAAAAAAAAAAATATTCAAATAGTTAAAAAGAACGATAAATAATATATATATATATATCAAACAACTAGAAAATAAGTAAGCTATTTCCGTTTTCAATAGCAGTTATAAGAGTTTTGAATTAGCGTTAAATGGTTTCTCTGAGTTTGAGCTTCAGTAATGACGAAGCGATCGGCGAATATTTCTCTCAGCCCTCTTTTTGTTTACTCCGATTATTATTATTCCATTATTAATTAATGGTTTCGAATCGAAGGTGCTTAATTACAAATTAATGGTATTGTCATTTTATCGTATGAGTTTTAATGATCTTGTTTGAACAGGGAAAAAAAATGCGTGATGGGCAAACGCAATCATGTTAATGAGTTTATATCATTATAAATTATTTTTCACAAGTGTAAATTTTAATCCATATCTCAACTCATGTCAACCCACTTATTAAACTATTAGCGCAGAAATTATCCTAAATTAAGTTAAAATGGTTATCGTATTATTGTTTAATATTTTGAAATGTATTTAACAATAGCAATTATTGTTTGGAAAAATAAGCAATTAATTTGAACACATTTATATTCTGACGTACATTTTCTCTATGAAGGGCTCATTAATTCTTTTCTTCTTCTTGAATAATAATAAAAATAAAGTATGAAAAACAATAATATAAATACAATATAAACTATAAAGCTTATTATGAAGCATAGAAATGGTCAGGGGGTGTAGTCAATAATAACACTAAAATAAGGTTAACTCATTTTTTAATATCGCCGATGTTTCGGCTTACGTTGTAGGCCATCTTCAGGGCTAAGAGAGAAATGCTTTATTTTCATCAGTGCTGTCCAATTATATTGGATTGCCTTAATACACAGCATACTGATCAATCCAATCGGACATAATGTACATTAAAATTTGTTTCTTTAAAATGCATACTTAAAAACTACAGTACAATCCTTAATTGTTTTCTACTTTTTTTTTCTTCTTTTTCATATGCTAGAAAATAAAGAAAATACAAACTAGATAAACGTACAATTTATAAAGATAAACAAATCTAAAAAAACAAAAAAAAACAGCGTGTGTGGTATCAGCTACTATATATATGATGGTGAATTATCCCCAGGGAGTCAAGAATAATATTCTCGGCGAGCACCATCACATCTCTGCCATTGACACCCAGGTCATCGAGGAAGCTCTGTTCTTTTTCGGAATCGTTCCGTGAGACCCAAACCAGAGGCCTCTCACGGTGAACTCTCTCTCTCTCCGAAGGTCTCGCGGAATTTCTCCTTCAATAAAGGGATGCATTTGTCATATATTTCCTTCTTTTCCCTTTCCACGCCACCCGCCTGGTCAAGGTCATTATTTTCAAATCTCACCGTCGGATCCAACACCAAGGCTACCTTTCCGGTCTTCGGAAGTGCGACAATATCCGCATATCTTGCGGATTCCTCCGTGTCGATACAATAGACCTCGTCAAAGCAGGCGAAGTCTTTTTCCTTTAGGAGCCTCATTAATTCGTGTTTGACCTTGTGGTGTCGGCGTGTTATGAGGAGGGAGTTGTTGGAACATTTTCCCAGCACATGGGCTGGTGTTTCTGACTCTCTGCCGCATTTGCGACAGAGGGACCCAACTTCTCTCGCCTGTCCGCCGGCTCCTGGGACTCCACGCAGAGGCGCATAATTGATGTTCAGACACAGTCTCAATTTTTACATTTGTGCCTTTTTCTTTATTATTACAAACATACCTACATTTTATCTTCTTATTTTTCTTACTATTCTTGCGATATATATTTCTTTACATTACCACCTTTCTGTGCATATCCTTAATCACTCTGTTTCATGGCCCACGGTTCTGCAAGGAGGTGACTTGTCCTAAGTCGGTTGAGCGTACCAGGTTTTTCCCCCTTATTTCGGATACCCTATTTTTGTAATAATTTATAGAGGCTGGGTGAGCCCCGGGAGGGTCCTAGATTTTTTTTAGTTAATACATTGCTCTTTTGAAGGAGAAATATACCTGGTTAACCTGGGAGTTCTTAAATAATATACATTAATCACAATAGGAAGGCTTAGCTAACAAGGAAGACTCGACATCGATACCACCGATCTTTGCTTACAAACTTCCGACTTTGGATCACTTCCCAAATCCGCTAAATCACTCTTAACATAGCCTTCTACCTACGCCTAGGTGTACCCCTCAGGCGCTTACCAGTTGGCACAGCGCATATTAACAATAAGCGTAAATTATATTTTACTATATACAAATATAGACAAATATTCTCAAATGAATAACGAACATCGATCTGTTCACTTCGCGTCTTATCACCTTAGATCTCATATCTCCTTTCATTGCGAGTTATTACTCCACTAACACCTTGGATCGATACCAATAAACTCTTCGGCATTTCTTTCCTCGGGTAATACCCTTCGGAAAGGTTAGATAAACTCGGTGTAGAGTAATTTGCTCGAAATATGGTTGCGGGTTTTATACGAGGAGAGTATAAACTGGACCACCTCGCCCAGCCTCCAAGACAGCTTTCCAGAGAAAGATAAAAACTGTTGGGTCGGATAAGAAGGTAACACCTCAGAGCTGATGGCTTGGTGTTTTTTCCTCTGTTGCTTCAGACCTCCCTGGTCTTAAAGCTTTCTTACCTTCAAATACGAGCGTTATGTTTTCTTAATAAAACTAAAAAACAAGTCTCCTTACCATACATACCATTAAAAAAAAAGTGTTTTTAAAATAATATTTATTACCGCCAAGAGATGAAAAATATCTAACATAATTTCATCACGAAAATAACTATTTATTCCAACGAAAAGTCCTTAAGTCTCCAAATTAAAACAGAAATTGAAATTATCTGTCCAATATTTTGCCTATTCAGGCATCCTCAGGGTAGAAAGAGAATAACAGCAAAACAAAACATCAATAATTTAGCCTAAATAGGATTTGAGCCTTGGAGGTGGTGGGATGTTTCTTGGGTGCAATATTCATGTTTTGTTTTGTTGTTATTCTCTTTCTACCCTGAGGATGCCTAAATAGGCGAAATATTGAACAGATATTTTCAATTTCTGTTTTAATTTAGAGACTTAAGGGCTTTTCGTTGGAATTTTTCCACGGTCTTAACATTTATGTAAGGTCTCTTTTTACTTTTCAAAATATATATATATATATATATATATATATATATATATATATATATGTTTTTTTAAATTTTCTCGAATCCTCATAAAAGACTGAAAAGACAAGAAATCGCTGGACGTTTCAGGCTACTTCAACACTTACTAGACAAACGCTCTAACCTCCCAATTAACTACAAAAGACTCATCTACATGACCATCATATGACCTATTTGGACTTACGGGGTAGAACTTTGGGGCTCCACTTTGCCATCGAATTCCTCTCGTATCCAATCCTTACAGTCCAAAATCCTTCGTAAAATCCTCAATGCTCCTTATTTTGTCAAGAATAAAGTCATCCGTAACGACCTTAATGTCCCTTTTGTTGCTGATTTGGCCCGAACCCGGTATCTATCCTTTCATAGCAAACTTCATTCCCACTCAAACCCTCTAGTTTCTAACCTAGCGTCCTCTTCATTTCCCGATAATCCTCCGAGGCGTCTGAAAAGAAGATGGCCACGTGACCTTCTTAGTTGAACTTGTGATTTGTGTACTACCAGTGGGTAGTTTCTCTACTTGTCATTATCATGTCATTATGTATCACTTAGCCTATTTACTTGTTGTATTATTGTAATACAGTTGAAAATATCAATAAATAAATGTTAAAAAAAAATCCTCAGTTCATTATTATGCCAATCCCTTCACTCGCAACCCTCATTTATCTACAGTCTCCTCAAATGCAAATTCTCAGTCTAGCACCACGGTGTGCATTTCAGTCCCTCCTATCATCCGCCATCCTTCTTCACTATCTCCATTTAAATCCTTGTTTTTCCAACATCTCCTGGCTTCCCAAAAAGATGCTCTCTAAGCAGGTTAGTCGTTTGTTAAGAATGAAATGTATTGCATAATTTACTATATTGTATTAAGAAGATGTACATCATGTAAAGAAATTATTGCATGCTAGCTCATATATATATATATATCGGTTTCTACTTTTCTCGACTGTTATAGATAATATATACTGCTATGTTTTATATGCTTAAATATAATTTTAAATATTCTGATTGATTTATGGTTGACAGAATATCATTTAGGATGATTACTCAAGTTATTATTATTTCTATGCCTTAGTCTTAATTGGATTCTTTTCCAGAGGTCTGTTCTCGTGTTTACCAATTTACTCTGTATTTAAACTTTCAATATATTATTCATAAATAAATAGTGCATCTGGGGTAAGTATGCACCGAAGGAATTAAAATGATTATACTTTATTAATACGAATTAAACAGGATTAATGGTTTAATACATATTTATATATATATATATATATATATATATATATATATATATATATATATATACATATATATATTTTAAGGATTGCCATAAAGCACATAACATAACTTAAAGTACGACTTGACTGTGAAACAAGATTAGGCCTATAGGTAAGTCTTCTGCGCCCCGCAACGTGCGCAGGCTTCCATCGTCCGCAGGCTTCGGTCCTTCGGAGCCCATGTAGGGTTGCTAACAGTTATATAATTTAATAGCTACAGCAGCTCAGCGCTGTACCACTGATGATTTTGTTTTCCCAAAAATTATGTTTTTTTTAATCATTCCCATGAATCGGTTATACAGTAAAATCTCTATTAACGGACACCCCTAAATAGCGGTCACTTCCCATTATCGGACGAATTTTTTTGCACCAACATTTTAATACAATGTTTAAGGCATTTGAACCTCTATTTAACGAAACCTCTCATTAACGGTTACGGACAGGCTGTGTTGGTTATAAATCGATTAAAAAAACCTTTAAAGACGGACAGTATGACTTTATCCCTTTCCCGTTTCTCAGAAACAAATAGTTATTTCCGTTCTAAGAAAACAGAGACAGCTGTGTTTACTTTTGAGTAAAGGTTTTCCAGATAAATACTTTTTTTTTTTCTCGAACTTGCTTTATTAAAATTTAGTTCTGTTCTAACCCTCGTGGCAGGCGGCTGAAAATGTCTCCCTCACGCAAGAGACTGACTTTAGAACAAAAAATAAATGTTATCGACGTTTCTTACCATGAAAAGTTAAGTGTACGTGCGCTAGCGGAAAGACTCAATATCGGTAGGACACAAGTTTCGGGAACACTCAAAAAGTGCGGTGTTTTTTTTATTTTATTCTACTTACCTTTTTAACACATGGAAAATTGAATAAGAGAGAATTAATTTGTACAAATACATATTAATGAAAAAATAAAACCTCCCTTTAAAGGACACCTTTAAATAACGGACAAAAATATTTGCACCAGGGCTGTCCGTTAGTTCGAGGTTTTACTGTATATCATAGAGTTTTCTAAAATAAATCAATTGAAATATTTATAAAAGAAATTTTATGTCAATCATAAGTAGATCTTCTTCTTCTAGTGGCACGACAGACGCCTAAAGCGGTCCTTGACAAGCTCAACCATAAAAGAAAAATAAGTGCGTTCGGTTAAACGGATGTGCACGGTAAGAATTAATTTTAAAATAAGAAGCTTTAAGTGGGGGGAGGAGGTAGCTCTTCGTATAGTCGTTATGATGGGCGTTCCGGATTTGAATATGACTGTGACAGGGAAATTATTTAAGATATAGATGGATATTGGGATCTACAGACCTTTCTAGTGATCACTCGGCCTCCATAAATCGGGGAAAAACCTGGTGATTGAGCTCGACATCTTTACAAACCACCTCCCTGCAAAACCGCTGTCGTAGAAACAGCACATTCCATAGCATGCCCTGAATTCTAGACCCTTCATGGGATGTTGTCGAATATGTTTAAAGTTGAAACAGGATGACATTTTTTTTTAAATCTCACACTTTTTACTTACCTTCTATTGTACCTAAAAAAAAAATCAACGCCTGTTGTTACGCTATATCTGTAGTTGACAATTTTCTGAAACCATGAAGAGACCCTTTCACAAACTGATGGCCTGCCAGTTTTCAGGGTTACAGTTTTGTTTACCGCTGATTGTGTTTATCAGGGAAAATAAAATTTTACTTTTTTATTTCACCTTAAATTGTTCAGCGTTGATTAACTGTCTTGAAGTGTTTTTTTTTAATAATATTATAAACATATTTTTTAAAAAAATATTTATTGAAATTACAACAGAATACATCAAGTAAATATAATAAAAGATAAATTTTGTCCAGAGACTAGAGAAACCCAGTGGTAGTACTCAAATAATATTATATAAAGTTATAATTATATTAGAATAAATATCATTCTATGGATATAAATATTAATATTAAGTGAATAAAAAGAAATAATTTAAAAATGTTCTAATAACAATTAAAAAATACTAATTATATAATATAAAACGAATGTAAATGTAATTTTTATTTCCCAGTCAAAGAAAAAAGTCTCATAATGAAAGGTCCACCTTCAAAAATGTCCATTTTATTTTTTAAATTTTTAAATCAATATAACTCTCTTAAGATAGTAATGAATATAATTATCTAATGCAATTGGGAAAAAAAACACTACAAAGAGTTGCATGTTGAACGTCTTAGTGGTGGGGTGCTGTCTCATGTTTGTAGCCTGTTTGGGCTGTTGATCGTTGGGATGTATTGCACCTTTTTCTTCGAGATGTGATTAACATAACCCTTTTTTGTTTTTATGTCTTGATAATGCCTGAATAGGTGAAACGTCGACTGGTAAGTGAGTGTATTACTGGATTTGAAACATGAGGATTTGCATTGTGGTTGCAATTGCATTATTAAATAATATTGTTTCTTTATGAGTTTTTGGCTCTATTTTATTGAATATTATTATCATTTAATTCATTGGTGTTATAGATTAAAATTTAAAAAAATCTTTTAATGAATCCCTTTTACGAAGTTTTGGGAAGAAATCAGTTTACCTCAAGAAATACACCGCCTAATATTAAAGTAATCCTAATTTTATTTTTTTATTCTTAAAGTTTAAATAAAAAAATTAAATAAAGTTAAGAAGTTAAATTTCTGCTCGGAATTTCTTTTTAAAGCCCGTATCAATTTAAAATTAATGCGAGAATAAGTTTGAAAACAGCTACTTAAATTAAATAAAGGCGATTGAAGTAAAAGAACTGGAAAAAAAAAAAAAAAAAAAATTCTTGAAAACTTAATTACTTAACTTCGTTTCGACTAATTAATGAAGTTTTCAGTTACTTCTTTTCCGAAGTGTATTGTGAATTCTTTGTGATAAAATATTTTAAAACTTCTGTTTTGTTGTTCATTTTTTATTTTCTATCTTTTTTTTTAATTCTCTGAACTGAATAACAAGGAGGAAGTTTTTTAATACAGTAGAACCCCGTTTATACGAGGAAATTGTAACATATCCGGTTAATCCGAAGTGCATAAAAAAAAAAATTCATTATTGTTTAAAATCGCAAAACCTATCATCAAAAAATCATCAACGTTATATTAATACATGACCACATTATATGCTTTACAAAATGTGGGTATGTATTGAAGATAAATAGCGCACTCTCAAACACATTCACTCATGGATTCAATACAGAAAATGTAGATATAATTTAGGCCGTATGTGCTTTCAAAAACTGAAATGATGTCTGGTATCACCAAGTGCCATCGATAAATTTGAGACTAGTCCTATTTTGTGATTAGGTAATAATTACATTCTTCGAAAATATGTTGAACTATAAAAATTACATTTACCGGTCAATGGCATTAATCAATTTGTTTTGTAACAAGGAAGTTTTAGCAATACTTCCGTGTTGTCAGCAATGTAAGCTTTCTTGTCTTCCACTCTTCTTTTGCATATACAGTACCTGGCCATATTTATGTGACCACTGGATAGATTCGTTCTTGTTACATGTTTGCGTTATCTTTTTGTATGCGTAATGATGTAAATCGAGTTTAAATATTAGTTTTATGGGTAAGTTAGTTATCTGATAATAATATGAAATTGAAAAAAATAGTTTCAAAAATAAATCTTTATTTTTTTTTAACATTTTGTGGTGTCACCCTATTTACACCCTATTTTACATATTGATGAAAAAACTATCAAAATAGTTAAAATGTATGATACAAATAATAAATCAATAATAAACTTACCCAATCAGACTTGTATTTAATGAAAAAGAAACAATAAATCCAAAAAATTTCAAACACAAATTATGCACGCCAAGTCACTATTAAAACAAAATGGCTGTACTAAGACCAATGCAGCCATTACTAAAAAAGAAAATACTTTAAAAACTTATAACAGTGTTGCCATCACTTAAAACAGCAATTTATTAAAACAAGCGAAAGTATATAAAAAAAATTAGGAAAAAACAAAAATAAAATTATCTTGGTGGTCACATTAATATGGCCAGGGACTTTATATACACTAGCACTGAGATTAGGAGAGAAGGTAGATTTTAGAAGATAAGAGGTAAGACAGTAGAGATTAGAGGTGTAGTAGATAGTTTACAGTATGTAAGAGAGTAGTCACTAAGTTAGATGTAGTTCATAGCCAATAAGTTATAATGGTAGTAAATAGTCCATAAGCCACCTAGTTAGTACATCAGAATGTCTTCTGTATATATCTTGTATATTTTATTATATATGTTCAATAACACAACAAACATGTATATTTTTTACCAGTCGTAAGCTGATACAATATTCGCACGACAGAGATGGCAGTTTTTTAATAATGTATGTATGAGTGAGGCGTGTGTGGCCTATTCTCAAGCGATCCAGAGCTACCTCCTATGTACGGCTACTGCATTAGGGCATAGACCATAATTGTACTGTTTTTTAATATCTTTTAGTTTACTTGGATACTGTTCTCTCCACGTGGCTTGCCCTATTCCTGAATTTTACAATTTAAGAAGTCTAATAAGTTCTGATGGAGTAAGAACCGTGGTGCATCGGGCAGGTAGCGTAAGTGCCTCTCGGGCAGCCTGATCTGCGAGTTCATTACCCATAATATGTGACCACGGATCAATATTTAATACATCATCTTCCCTTGTTCTACGAATCTTGTGAGATAATAAGCTAACGATAAGCAGAAATGCAGGGATGAAGACATCGCGTGAGGATCAGCCGTATAAACAGAAGCTAAATTATGTAGTTTAAATTTGTGGGTTGAGTCCCAAATTACAAAGGCTGAAGCCGTTTTCGGATTTGGATTCATCTTTGTATTAAAATATGATCCTGGATATATAGGTACATGCGAGACAACAGTTTTTTTAATAATTTGAAGGAGTGGTATGGTATTGTTCTATTATTATTGCCCGTTTTTCACTCATTTGCGGGTTCGAAACAGAGAAGGGAGGCACCAACAGTTGATATTAAACATTCAGTAAGTTTCTATCTAACTTTGCCGTGACCAAGAGAACTGCTTGTTGAGCCTCCCTTAAGATATCAAGCAGAAGTTTCAGACCCTCAGTGCCCTCTATTATGGATTTAGGGATCAGTCTATTTGTGGGTTTTGTAATTGGTGTTATCGTCACAGTTTCTATACGGTAGTTTTTTTCATTTAGCTCCTAATATTTTATAAGTGTTTCTCCAACAGTTTATTTGATATCATTATCATTTAGGATGGCTAAAGATATTGGCTCTCCGATCACTCAACTTTTTAAGGAGGATATACAGCACATTACGGTCTGTGATAATTATTATTGGCTCGGTAGAACCTAGAAACCCCTTCTAGGGGTTCACCCAGCTTCTATATGGTTAAAAAAAACCTGCCGGTTGAGCGTGATGTAGAAAAAGAACTTAAAAAAAGTACCTACTAGTCCCTACCATGGACTGATGCACTAGACTCTTCTTCGATTACATTGCTTTATATTTTTACAATACAGAAATTTAGTATTTTCTTCTTTACTTTAATTTTCATTTCCACTTAGCAATGATTAATTCCAGTCTTTAGCAGCAATTAATTGAATACTCTGTTATACCATTAATAAGTTTTAAAGCTTACACGCCAAAGAGTTGTTTACTGTTTCATGTCAGCCCGTTAGTTGATTGATATGGGATTTGCTGGTTTTTCGAATGCTAAATCCTAATTAGAAGTTAACATGGCATCAGTGTTATCTGTTAATGGATAACACTGATGCCCGCTCCCAACGAGTTCAGCCGAATTCAGAACTCTGTTCAGTAAAAATATGATAAATACTTAAATTAGTATTAGTTTTTTTTCCTATTGACAACTTCGAATCACGTACAACTTTATTTATCTTCTACCACCTACATATTTTCTCATTATCCAATCCCATATCACTAACAGGTCATTCAAAGTAAACCACAATAATGTATTCCATCACCCCTCTTTTCTCAATCTGCTGGTGTTCCTCAAGGCAAAATCCTCGGCACAATTCTCTACGTAGTGTGTACAGATGGCATCCCAAACCACCCATTATACTATCCTGACCGCATATGCTGATGATACATGTGTATTATCAGTCGACAATAATCCAGTTATTGCATCATATTAGAAATTCCAGTTATCATCCGTAGAGACCTCAATGGCACATTTGATTTAGAACGACGTTGATGATTTAGTTCGAACCGATACCAGTCTTTTCATGGAAAACTTAATTCGCACTCAAACCCACTAGTTTCAAACCTAGTTGCTTCTTTAATTCCTGATAATCCTCCGTAGTGTCTGAAAAGAAATTGGCCTGGTGACCTAAGGAGAATTTGTTATTTAAGTATTACCAGTGAATAGTTTTTCTACATTTCTATATCCATGCATTTATGTGTCATTCCTGCCACTTACTTGTTGTATTGCTATAACACAGGTATAAATTTCCATGAATAAATTACAAACAAAAAATATATCTTCTGCTGGAGGTTTCTCTGCCTCTATTATTCCTTCGAGCGTTCACTGGCACATTTCTTTTTATTCTATTCCATCTACCCAATCCTCTTTGGTATTTTTTCAACCTAAAACCCTTCCATCAGATTTTTCATTCTGCTTCTAAATTCACTTCCTTTTAGCATCTATGACTCTGAGATATTCAACTTTTCCAAATCTTACTAATATTATAAATGTGAAAGTTTGTATGTTTGTCTCTCTTTCACGCAAAAACGACTGAACGGATTTGTATTAAACATTACAGTAATATAGTTTATACATCAGAATAACACATAGACTATAGCATGCGCGGATTTATGGGGGGCGTACGGGTTCACGTGCTCCCTCCCCCCGACCGTTTTTTGGGTATTGTGAAGAATCCATTATAGTACATAATTAAGGGTTAATGATCATATTTGTGAAAATAACAGAAAGAACATGAATGAAGCCATTTGTATTGATATCCTACTAATCTTACTAATATTATAAATGTTAAAGTTTGTATGTTTGTCTCTCTTTAACGCAAAAACTAATGGACGGATATGGATGAAAATTATTGAGTAAAATAGGTTATACATCATAGGCTAAAGCAAGGGCGGATTTATGTGGGAGCACGGGGGCATGTACCCCCCTCTTATAGTACATAATTAAATGCAAATCAGGAACTTAGCATCTTGAAATTTGCAGATAGGTTCTTTGTATAGTTTAAGAAAGAAATTTGGATAATTCCACCCCAAGGGTTTCTTCTTTAATATAATAGGGGTTCAAAGGTTGTCAGTTTTGAAGTTAGGCATCTGAAATTTTGGATGTACGAGTAACTTATATTTTAAGAAAATAATTAAATTATTTATTTCAAATGATCTTTCACGAAACTTTATGTGGCAGACCAAATTCCACGCGAGCGAAGCCGCGGGCATAAGCTAGTCCTTCTATAATTCCTTAGTCATGATCTCGCCTTTTGTTGTTGTGGTCTCATTTTTTTCCGAAAAATATTCAAAATATTCTTTGTCAATCTGTGCATTATTCTATTCAGATGTCCGAGAAATGTCAGCCTCCTCTTACGCATAGTATCAGTGATTCTTTCCACTTTCTGTAAGATTTTCTTTTACTTGGCAGTTTCCAGAATTGTATTACTTATTTTTTATAATCATAATTGTGTTTAACTGCGTAGTTACAGCGGGGTCTCTCAGTGTTTAGGGCGCTGTGTGGGTGAATTATTTAAGAAGCCTCTATATAGCGGGCACTTCTAATTAAGGGAAAAAACTATTGGTGGAGCATGATCTTGGTCAAATCACATCCGGCATAACCATTGGCTTAGAAACCATACAATCTCTTCCGTGTAATGAATCCAGAAGCCTTCGAGGGTTATGTTGATACAGGTTTAATTATCCTGTATTATCGTAGTCAGGATTACTCTATACAGCTAGATTTCCCCTATCACATCGAACGACCAAGTACCCATTTAGCGAAACTGCCCAGTTGAGACTGAGTACACTCCAGGAATACCTTGACCTGGGTTAATCCATGAACGATAAAATAGATAATAATTCACACCTTTCTCCAGAACTAAAGGGTCTTAAGTCTCAGCCACTTAGTTACTCTTCTTCAATATATAGTTGATAAAATATAATTATTATTTTATGATAGATCAAAGTAGCATTAAAAGTATAATGGCTGATATAAAATTAATTATTAGTTAAAGGTTTCTTGATTTAAATTTTTTTTCAAAATATTAATTAAAGCCATATTACCAATTTTTTTACCACTCAATTTTTTTTTCTCTTATGAATCACTTCCCTACAGAACCATTGTCAAAGAAATATTTCGGCCTCTACCTTGTACTGATTTCAAGAGCCTTCATAAGCTACAGTGGTACAGTTTATTTAGATATGCATTGATTTTGTATGCCATCCTAATGTACACGTCTTTATTCAACTTTCATAGTAATAATAATAAGGCTTAGCGAACCCGAAGGTTCAATGCCGATACCACCAATCTCTGCTTACATATATACATACTTCTATACATACTTTACATACTTCTATCCACTACCCAAACCAAAATCCGCGATCACTCTTAATTCTCCTGCCTTAACGCCTCTGTCCCCTTAGATGCTTCCCAGTCGGCACAGTCCTTATTAACATTTTTCAAATTAAAAAAAAACACGAGTTTTACACTATTGGTGTATTCTCTTCTAATTATGTTAATTTAATTCCTAATGTATTTAGTTATAATGTTGGTATTCACTACTTAAGATTCACTACTTAAGAATAAATTAATACAATCCCTAAGGTCTAAAACTAATTCCTCTAGGACCTAGAGACATGTTGAATCCTCCAGTTATGTTTCAGTCTTTTTAATCCTTAATCCTGTTACTTCTTATAACTTTGAATGCTGATTTCTTTTTCTATTTTTAAAATCGTGTATCGCTTTTGAGAAAAATTCTCTGAATGCCTATAAGTTCATTTGGCTCTAAAAAAAATTTTATGTAAAGAAAAAAAGGGATATGTCATAAATTATGGATTCTCCACTTTGCTATTCACCCTGCGACTCCAAATGCCATTCTGAATATTAACTGAAAAATGATCGAATGTTCTAATTCAGATTCTGCTCAAGCAATGCCCTATATTCGACCGGAGATCTTTTCCATATTTCATCATTTATTGGGATCAGATCTTATTAATATAATTTTTTTTTAATTAATTCTTTGACCGGGTGGGTGGACAATGTGAAACTATTGGATGAAAATGTAGAAACTATAAAACTAAATACAGAAACGCTGATGAATTCAGTTAGGAAGATAGTTAAGGAAATAGGAATGGAAGTATAATATCAGTTGCAGAAAAGGGCAAGATTGTTTTAGGAGGGAATTTTAAGTACACAGGGTCTATGGTAACTAGAAAAATGAAATTCAATATGAAATAAAGAAGCGATAAAGGCGAGAGATGCTTCTTATTATTCAGTCTACACATTATTATCGCGTCTTTTGTCCCGAAATCTCTTTTTTTTAGACTAATTTATTGATATTTACAACTGCAATAATATTCCACCAAGTAAATTTGCTAATATGAACAAATGATATGAAAAAAAAACACTTGTTGAGAAACTACCGATCGGTAGCACTCCAATAAAGGTTTCGAGGTCATCTTCTTTTCAGACGCCTTGGAGAGTTATCAGGAATAGTATGGG